>CM042395.1:10250943-10433443 GCA_023634145.1 Thymallus thymallus
CTCAGTTTTTTGTGTACCATTTCATCCAAATGTGTACTACGTCATCCATTTCGTATGATACGTTACGTCCTGCAAAACAATTAAATGTGTGCAATGCGTATGATATGTTACGAATCCAATTTGTACAAAATGTTAAGAATTTCTTGTGCTTATGATCCCGGACTGCATCTTTAAGACTCTTATTGCAGTCGAGATAGGACAAGTATATCTTGGCATTTCACACCATCTCAGATATGCTATCCCAGACTGTGCTAACAAGAAGATACTAGGAAGACAATATCTTGCAGAAGGACCAAGTCCTCCAGCGTCATAGTTAATTATCTTCCAAAAGTGCAGACTCTCGCCTCACTTTTACTTAGGCCTACTTCTTGTTCTGAGGGAGAGGAACAATACAACTATGTGGAACGCTTTTACTGCAGAGGAGCGCGAGTGTGGTCACCTTTGTTATTAATAGCCTATTTCCTACACCACCTGATGGGCACCTTTCATGACTGTCAAAGCTGGAATTCAACGAGGCAAAATGCACACAGCAACCCTCTCATGGAAGCCCTCCGCTCCTAACTGAAACAAAAACAAGGTGAACAGTTGTCCAGTTCTACGGAAAATCTGATTTATTGTACGATTGAGTAGTTCTCTTACTTTAGCATCTTGGATGCAAATAACATCCAATTCATCATACTTATATTTATAAGTAGTAGTATTGTACTGGAAGACAGGTGTTGGTAAAAAACGTTTTTATTGTTGTTATTATGGACTGGATGATACCAGTATTGCGAGACTCGTTATTATCGTGGCAAGGAAACAAAATATGAAGCGGATTTCACTTCTTTCGTAAAACATGTCATTTAGTCACGTGTATGTATGCATTTCCAAAGCTATAGCATAACACACACAATAGGTTTTTAAAGGACCAAAATAGTAAAGTATGCTTTGTGTTTTCATTTTTGCCATGGAAATATATTGTGATACTGGTATCATCATAGCCCTTGCTTTTATCAGCAATGCTGGCCAAATGAAATGTTGTGGCTATGGTCAGATGAGAAGAGGAGAGGCCCAAAATCTTTCTCCCTGCACCATTTGGCCTTTTTTCATTGTTTCGACCACCAAGCAAGGAGTTTTTGTATGGAGGTCAATGAGAGTGTCGAATTTGGTAAACAACAACATTAATGACTTATTTGCTACGAGAGGTTTATTTGATCCAATAACATTTTCGGAATGTTTAAGTTATTACGAGTGTACTGATATAAGTAGGACACGTGACTTCCCGGCTACTTTGAGGAAAAACACTATCAGAGTTGTCTCGAGATGGCTTTGCATATTAATGTCATGAGGCTAGTAGCATAGCATCTCTCTCTATTGTATACCGGCGGTTGACGTAAAAAAAAAAATCCTCATCGAGTATTAAAAAAAATATTACAATAATTAGATGTATCCACCAATCCAATCCAAACGACTCCCATTGTTAGGGTGGAGACGTATCTTGTCAGTATGTCCATAATCATTGCTATGATGTGTGCTGTTTGCGACTAGCGACCTCAATCTTAGTGAGTGGGGACCTCTTGTGGCAAAAACCTAAATAACACCCTTCTCATTGACTTCAATACTAAATAATCCAATACAGTGACTAATATCGGATTATTGATAATAACATGTTACAACTACAAGTGATCTTGGCTTTTGATTCAGTTTGAAGCTGCTAGCCTTCAGCTTGCTAGCCGGTTTATAGGCACTCCCCAGGATGGCCTATAGGCACTCCCAAGGATGGCCTATAGGCACTACCCAGGATGGTTGGTTTATAGGCACTCCCCAGGATGGCTGGTTTATAGGCACTCCCCAGGATGGCTGGTTTATAGGCACTCCCCAGGATGGTTGGTTTATAGGCACTCCCCAGGATGGTTGGCCTATAGGCACCCCCCCAGGATGGTTGGCCTATAGGCACCCCCCCAGGATGGTTGGCCTATAGGCACCCCCCCCAGGATGGTTGGCCTATAGGCACTCCCCATGATGGTTGGCCTATAGGCACTCCCCATGATGGTTGGCCTATAGGCACTCCCCATGATGGTTGGCCTATAGGCACTCCCCTGGATGGTTGGTTTATAGGCACTCCCCAGGATGGCTGGCTTATAGGCACTCCCCAGGATGGTTGGCCTATAGGCACTCCCCAGGATGGTTGGCCTATAGGCACTCCCCAGGATGGTTGGCCTATAGGCACTCCCCAGGATGGTTGGTTTATAGGCACTCCCCAGGATGGCCTATAGGCACTCCCCAGGATGGTTGGTTTATAGGCACTCCCCAGGATGGCTGGTTTATAGGCACTCCCCAGTATGGCTGGTTTATAGGCACTCCCTAGGATGGCTGGTTTATAGGCACTCCCCAGGATGGCCTATAGGCACTCCCTAGGATGGCCTATAGGCACTCCCTAGGATGGCTGGTTTATAGGCACTCCCCAGGATGGCCTATAGGCACTCCCCAGGATGGCCTATAGGCACTCCCTAGGATGGCCTATAGGCACTCCCTAGGATGGCCTATAGGCACTCCCTAGGATGGCCTATAGGCACTCCCTAGGATGGCCTATAGGCACTCCCTAGGATGGCCTATAGGCACTCCCTAGGATGGCCTATAGGCACTCCCCAGGATGGCTGGTTTATAGGCACTCCCCAGGATGGCTGGTTTATAGGCACTCCCCAGTATGGCTGGTTTATAGGCACTCCCCAGTATGGCTGGTTTATAGGCACTCCCCAGTATGGCTGGTTTATAGGCACTCCCCAGGATGGCCTATAGGCACTCCCTAGGATGGCTGGTTTATAGGCACTCCCCAGGATGGCTGGTTTATATGCACTCCCCAGGATGGCTGGTTTATAGGCACTCCCCAGGATGGCTGGTTTATAGGCACTCCCCAGGATGGCTGGTTTATAGGCACTCCCCAGGATGGCCTATAGGCACTCCCCAGGATGGGTCATTCTGGTGTTGCACAAAATAGCACTGTACTTGTACCAAGCAGGGTTGTGGTCAATTCAGTAAGTACAGTTTTCAATGAGGAACATTTGGAATTTAAATTGTGTTCTGAATTGACTGATCCCAACCCTGGTACCAAGTTATATATGCCAGAATGTGTATACACATCAACAAAATGTGTATACAATGTGTATATAATCGTACCACTAAGATATAAATAATACTGTAATGACCCTGGGTTTATAAGCGTGGATATCGACACTGACACTTGAGCATGCTTTTGGGGCACAGTCGATAGCTCGCTGGACTTCGGGCTAGAAGGTTCGAAACCTGCTCACTGCCTGTTTCATTACAATACGATCCTCAAAATCAGAGATGGCATTGTCACCGTCTTAGCTTCACTTAATACCTCTCGATTGTGAACGTACAGTTCTGTGCGCATCATCTCGATATTGTCGTCGAGTGAGAAACAGCAGTTGAGATGTAGCCGCTGCCTACATCCTATACAGAAGCACCTGCTCCATGGACTTCACTGCCGAATGCACAGCAGAGTTATGTAACTATAGAAATGGTAAGATTAATAGATTTGCCGAATGAAGGCTTGAGTCAGTGGCATGAATGAATGGGTTTTGCCAATCCTCAGACAAGCGCCGTCTCTGAGGGTTGGTTGGGGGGGGGGGGGTTACTCTAGCCTAATCTACTAAATAGGGGAGGAGGTCTGAGCCCCGCACGCCATCTGCCATATTGCTTAAATTCGTAAAAACGCAGTGCAGGACCACAAACTCTGCTACACTTGAATGTGTATATATACACACAACCTTTACAAAGACTTGGTCGTTAATCATACCGAGGAAAAGCCTCTTACATAATCACTATATCATGGAGGCGAAAGACAACTTCCTTTCCGATGGTTGAGTCGTATAGGCTATAGGAAATTCGTTTGGAAGTAGACTTTCTACATTTGGATGTAGGCCTACTATATAATACGCATATTTTATCAATTTGCGTGTGTCTAAATCGAGTTAAACCGGTTCTCGCCGTCAAAATGGGCTCGTGTATAGATGCAACAAAATGACTTCCACTGCCCGCACGTCAGAAACAGCGCTCAACAGCCTGCACTGTACAACAAAAAAAAACAGCTACACTGATGCCACCGTAGTCGGTGCCTGAGCGTCTCGGTCTGAGAACTGTCAACTCGCGTGCGTGCTGGTTTGAAATTGCGTATACATTCTTGCAGGCCCTGTTCATATAAAATCGAAGTATTGAGATTTAAATCCCGTGGACTTTTCAAAATACTATGTTAGAATAAATGGATATTAGTTAAACCCATTCGATGAGTAAAATGTCCGCTCAGAGAAACCAACCAGCTCGTTGTACCATTTGGTTAACCTGGTAAAACCTGTCAAAACGCTCGTTACGCATGGAGAGCTTGCGTTTTTACATTCGATTTATAGTCATTTGAATAGGCATTCATATGGAATAACACCATGGAACTTTCAAGACAAACCAATAAATCGCGTCACAAAAGTTATTTCACATTTCCACGTCAGTCGTGAATTCTCTGTATTTGGATTAGCCTGCTATACTACAGGAGTCAACACTACGTCGGCATAGCCTTATTGCGATGTTATTGGCTTTTCACAATTTAATTACTCTCACAACAATAACATCATCGGAGCGGAATGTGTTCTTCATAATTATGCCCGCTCCGCCACCTTGAACATTCAATGGATCTCTGGCCGGGCGCAAGACAAGGAGGATGGTAGCAAAGACAGTGTTGCAGATCTATACAATGCTATGAGAATCACAAAGCGATCTAAATTGCTTTGTGGATACTTGCAGTTCGTTTTTGTACAGCAACCAACATATATTGTGATAGGACGAATAATCAGAATCCCCCAAAAACAAAAAAAATAAACTTGTAATCGGACTCGCATCCTCTCTTGTTGTCCATGTGCAGAGCGGAGCCTCGCAAGAAGTCCTTACTGTTCTGGGTTATCGGTTCGCATAGTTATCACCTCATTAAGATAACTAATGACAAGATAACTTACCTCCGCTGGTGTCCTATTCCTCAATTCTAAACTGATCCTCTTCTTCATCTCCATTATTAGTAAAAATATAAAACACTAGGTTAACGTAAAAAAAAATGCCTATCAAATGTACAGAAACTCCAGTGCTTGGACCCACAGCTCAGATTTCTTGGATGGCCACAGTTCTCCTACTGATCCTCCATGATACTTCGCACCCAGCCCCCTCTATCAAATCCCGCCCTATGAAGCTCTTGATAGGCTAGTCTTCTCTTCCCTCATTTTAATTGGATGATCTATACGCCAATCAAACAGATCATGCCGATCAACATAATCCGCCGTAGGTGATTGGTTGTGATTGCGCGCGCAGTAGATTTAGATGGGTCAATGCGAACGTCAATATCTTAATTTTAAACCTTCGGGGTCGTCACTAGTTAACCCAGCCACAAAGTCATAATTATGGCTAAACCACGCCATTTGTTTTTAAATGTATCATCTTCCAATTTTAAACCTAACCTTAACTTTAACTACACTGCTCACCCACCGTATGCCTAACCTTATATTAGGACCCCCAAAATGTTTTTTTGTTTTTGCCAATTTTCACTTTGTGACTGTCAATCTAGTGGAAACCAAGATTAGAGTGGCTACTGATCCGACTTTTCTCTGACTTTTTTTTCTCCGGACAAAAAATCTTGATGCTTCTGCACATGTGCGGTTCATGTTCTGCGCATATGTGTTGGTGCTCTACTTTACGCACAGGCTGTGGTCGATATAATCAAAACCTAATGTATCATGGGTAAATTGTGACTGATTGATCTACAAATAATAATGAGTACTAGTTATATATGATACAAGGTTCTTTGTAGATCAGTCAGTCGGAGGTCGCGGGATCTTCGGATGCAAACAAGCCCATAGCCAATGCTGATGAGTAATGTACTAAAGTAATTACTTTTGAAATAAGTTACGTAACACGTTATGTTGGCTGACCATTTGTTAGCTACGGACCGCATAGCATTACAGCAGTATGTACCGGTATGCTAGCTAGTTACCTGACGTTAGTTGGCTACTAATACATCGAACTTTGGGGAGGCAGTCAGCCTAGTGGTTAGGGCTCTGGGCCAGTAACCGAAAGGTTATCTGAACAAGCCAGATAACCCAATGTTCACCTGTAGGCCGTCATTGTAAATAAGAATTTGTTCTTAACTGACTTGCCTAGTTAAGTTAAATATATAAAATAAAACTTGCCAGGCAGTATATTTGATATCCAACTACACAACGTTTATTGATTTGATTATTCACATAATTAAAATCAAACCATATTTATCAAAGCCAATTTTATTTGTCACATACAACAGGTGTATACCTTGCAGTGAAATGTTTACCTACAAGCCTTTAACTTTAAGAATATATATATATTTTTTAAAGTAACAAATAATTAAACAGCAGCAGTAAAATAACAATAGAGAGGCTATATACAGGGGTACCAGTACAGAGTCAATGTGCGGGGGCACCGGTTAGTCAAGGTAATTGAGGTAATATGTACATGTACAGTAGGTAGAGTTAAAGTGACTGCATAGATAATAAACAGACAGTAGCAGCAGCGTAAAAGAGGAGTCTGGTGGCCCTTTTATTAGCTGTTCGGGAGTCTTGTGGCTTGGGGGTAGAAGCTGTTAAGAAGCCTTTTGGACCTAGACTGCCGGTTGTGATACAGCATGGAATCGAACCAAGGGCTGTAATGTCGCCTCTAGCACTGAGATGCAGTGCCTTAGACCGATATGGCCGGTGTCAGTAAACGTTGGCAAAAAAAAAAAACGCTATTAAATTGTTGCCAGCAGCACAGTTACAGTCACCAACGCACTGGATAACATGAAAACAGCCTAGCCAGCTTTGATAGGGCGAGTAAAATGGTCAGAGTGAGCTGTTCTCTCATTAGTGTCTGGCAGTAGCTAGCCAACGTTAGCCAGTTAGCTTGGGTGCTTGACTGCCGTTGAACGCTCGGATCAACCCTCAACACTCCTCGGTCAGAGCGTCCAGTGTGCGCTGCTCTGAACGCTTCCAAAACAAACCGCTCTGAATTTACTAACGGACTATTTGGATTTACGAACGCCCAGAGCGCACTCTGGAACTCCAGATTGAATTTAATAACACACCCGAAATCGTAAAATGTCTAGCTAGTCATTTGTTATGCTAACAAGCTAGCAAGGGGTTGCATAGCAACAGTATTAACTTCCAGTAGACCGAAGAAGCGCTAGTACACTCAACTGAAACGATATCGTTTGTTTACAGTATACTAAAATTAACTAATAGGATATAGTATGTAGTATATACTCAAAAGTATGTAGTATACAGTATGTTAGTATGGGTATTCGAACACAGCTTATGTAAATCTCTCTAGGACAAGGTGACTTTTATCAATATATTCACCTGTATTTACCCCAGAAAAATGAAATGCTAATTAGATAGATAGATAGATAGGTACTTTATTGATCCCCCGGGGGGATTCTTCGGTCTACTAATTAGCTGCTAATGTGGCTATAATAATATAATAACTGCCGAATCGAGGCAAAGGTAAGAAACTTGATTAACTATCTAATGTTAGTAATTGGTCAATTGGCTACATTTATTTAAGTGTTTCTAAAATTCCCTGTGGGAAAAATGAATGGTGGAAAAACGTTTATAGGCACTAAACCGCTAGGTTTTGTGGGTATTATGACACCCCCACTGTGGGGCTCTATTGTGGGAGGCTCCATTGTCAACCAATCATTAGGGTGTTTTTGTTTGACTCGCGCAAAAGTCCAAAGACATAACTGAAACAGGAACTAACTTCAGCCATAATTAATGTATACAGTGGATATGTGATTTTTTTTATTTTTACCTTTATTTAACCAGGTAGGCCAATTGAGAACAAGTTCTCATTTACAACTGCGACCTGGTCAAGACAAAGCAAATCAGTGCGACAAAAATCAACACAGTTACACATGAGAATAAAACAAACGTACAGTCAATAACACAATAGAGAATCTATATACAGAGCGTGCAAATGTAGTGCAAAATGCAGTAAGGTTAGGAAGGTAGGACAATAAATAGGCCATAGTGGCGAAATAAGTTAAGGAATGTGATATTTGAGGCTCTAACCAATTGGTAGTACAACGTACACACATATATTTACATGTTTATTTCAACATTACAAAGAAAAGCTTTTATAAACAATGGCAACAATGACTGAGCCTTACTGTTGGAAAACCACATCAGTGTCCGACTTTCGTCTGTCACAGATGCACCCCCCCACCTCCTGGACTTTCGTCTACAGTCGATTGCTTTTGCCTTTCCATTCAAACGAGCCCAATGTCTGCAAGATCGAATCATAATAGCATTCTACATAACAGAACCGAATATATACATAACATAACCGAATACAATAGCGTAGTATTACTTTACTTTAAGACAAAAACGCCACCGCATTTTCCCCTCGGCCAAAATTCAATAGCGCGCGCCTTTAGGCAAAATACACAGGTAAACTAGTCTACAGTTTAACGCCATCTGCGCTCAAATTCGTTCACTGTACATTATTCAAAGGATCAATATAGGCTACGAAACAACAATGTACAGCTCAAGAAGATCTAAATGCATATCCCATGAAACTGAATGGGATCAAATGGTTGGTATTCAGATGCTGCATGGACGTTTCACCGGTAAAATTTGGATTCACGATTAACAGTGGGAAATGAGACCACAAAAAATGTGTGCATAAAGTAGAGGTAAAGAAACACATTCGGAGAACCTGAAATATCTGATCCACAGCCTTAAACCAGAAATCCACCCAGTCTTTGTTGTTTTGGTGCCTTTATTCAAGAGCTACAGCCCTTGTCACCCACCACCCGTTTAAGTATTGGTCATGAACTTAAGGTTTAAGTCAATAATGTAAGAGTTTTGAAATATGGAGTCCAAGTCTTAGGCAGACAACATACTTGCTCTACCATTTGATATGCAAGGCAGAATATCCAGTTGAAACGGTAACAAAATGGCTGACCATGAACCAAGCATGGGGGCTTAAAGAGGACAGGCAGTAAGCCACACCATCTGTGCAATGTAATGGGCTGTCCACCGCTCAGCTGCTTTGCTCTCATAGACCAAAGTCCTTTGCACTCAGTCACATCATATCAAGCATATGGTGTTTAAAAGCTTGCACTCTTATCTTTCATTATTGATCCAATGGGGATGGAGACTCAAAATGGCATGTCCGTTTGACGGTATTACTATAAATCTGTGTAGGCCTATTAGTGTATTTGTCTTGGACAAATGTATGGTCTTATGATGCAGCATTGCAGGTAACATAATGTATTCCAAACATGTACATTAGGACCAATCTCTATTGATTTAATATGTCACATTATGATAAAGTATCCGCTAACCCATTACAAAAAATAATATGTTTACAGAATGTTATCGGATGAATGCAATGCATCAATGTGACCACTAGAGGGACAGCCCTTCTGACCTCTGAGAGGAGTGAATATCCTGACACTCACTCACTCAGCTGATTTGTTCATCAAGTTACCCGAATGGAGGTTGATATCCACAATTTGTGTCTGTCTACACAAGCGACTTGTTTAGTGTCACTTATGGATCCACAGATATTGCACACCCAGTCATGAGAAATGTAATTGTTTATGCCATTATTACTACATCCACAAACTCTGTTATAACACCTGTTACTACACAGAAGTTAAAAAATAAAACGTTTTTCTTCTAGAGATTTAGACAAGTATAGCAAATTACCGCCTACATTGGTTTGGTGAGGCTTAAAACATGCCAGACTTCAAACTGGGGAGCAATAACATTTTTTGGGGAAAGTTAGGGAAGATAGTTGAGGCTGGTTCGGCTCTTATTTTTTTAATAGCATTTTCTTTCAGATAAATACAGAGTTTGAAAAGCAACAGGTTAATTTAAGAAACATATATTAAGTTTTAGATTTTAAACCACAACTTTTGTGACTGTACAGCAAGTTATCCCCCAAAAAACAGTGTGCTGTACTATCAGTGTCCACAAGTTGGCAGGCACCAATGAAGTCAAAACCAGATAAAACTGGATATGTGTAATCGCCATGCACAGACATTGCAATGCCTTGTGTCCTTGGTACATTTATTTTCTATTGCAAATCGCTAGAGGGTGCAATAATGCTTCAACCAACGAGCTTATCTGCCTTGTCAACTTTGACTTTGAATAGAGGCTTAATAATAATGCTGTTATAACATTCACAAAATGTTTACCACAATTTAGCAGTTATTCTAGCTCCTAAAACTGTGGGGGTTTTTCTCTAACATTGCACTTCTCATTGAGTCCTTGTCGATAATCTTGATTGGTTAATATTCCAGCACTGATTAGGCTATACATGCTTTGTGACCGCTAAAACCTCAACGTAGTAAGATGTCATAAACCTTTTGATTTATGTTCTGAAATAATTATTTCAGAAACATAGCAGGTCAGGGGTCAAATTCGAGGACTCTGCCGGGGAATTCCATTCATGTGGAACCCCAGTGATTCTTCTCCTTGACCCTGATAGTGGACTGTTCTTGAATCGTTGCAGCATTTCCTACAGTCCTTTGTCCGCAGGCAACGTTGTGACCTACTGCTGTTCATAGACAATGGTAGACACACACTGGTGTATTCTCATGGAAAACCTCAACAAGGAGCAGCTGCAACAATGACTCTCTTGGGTCCTCAATGGGTTGAAAATGGGAATAAAGTGCTTAGAGACACAAAGGAATAAGAAGCTACCACTGCATTTTCTCACCTAGAAGTCTTGTCATTTAGTTAATTGAATGTGTATATCAAATCACAGGAGGTTAGTGGCACCTTAATTGGGGAAGACGGGCTTGTGGTAATGGCTGGAGCGTAATCAGTGGAATGGTATCAAATACATCAAACACATTCCATTTGTTCTGTTCCGGACATTATTGTGAGCCATCCTCCCCTGAGCAGCCTCCTGTGGTTAAAATATGAACGACCCTAAAACAATGTGATGGCACTTTTTTGAGTTCACACTGTTCAGGGCGTATGACTTGTCCACAGCATTTACGAGCTGTGAAAGCTGTTCTATTGTAGTGTTGTATTTTAAAACCACAAGCTATAATTGTTTTTTCAGCCAAACGGCAGCCCCGCCACATTGTTGCTATAAAGCTTTGGGATTGGGCTTGAGAAATGTAATCACTCTCAAATGCATAGATAGAGTATGAATGCAGGACTGACAGTCCATGACATTAACAAGAGCATTTTAAGCATATTTCTCCGGTAAGTTGAAAGATGTACCTGCAAAAAATCCTCTGACATTTTCATAACATGGAAAATATCTAAAATGATTGTTCAACATGAAAACGTATGAATACATTCCCAAAGCTGTAAAATAATCCACACACAAATAATATGAAACTGCAAGAGAAGGCCTCAAGCTGAGAGCCTGGGTTGCGCTTCCGGTGGAGGCGCAGAAGGACCCATTCCTACGGGAGATAGAGGAGGAGAAGGATTTCGATCGCCGACGGGCACTATTGCTGAGGCTATGGGACAGAGGGGACCTCCAGCGAAGGTCAGCAGCCCTGAACCTCCAGCAAAGGTCAGCAGCCCTGAACCTCCAGCGAAGGTCAGCAGCCCTGAACCTCCAGCGAAGGTCAGCAGCCCTGAACCTCCAGCGAAGGTCAGCAGCCCTGAACCTCCAGCGAAGGTCAGCAGCCCTGAACCTCCAGCGAAGGTCAGCAGCCCGGAGCCTCCAGCGAAGGTCCGCAGCCCGGAGCCTCCAGCGAAGGTCCGCAGCCCGGAGCCTCCAGCGAAGGTCCGCAGCCCGGAGCCTCCAGCGAAGGTCCGCAGCCCGGAACCTCCAGCGAAGGTCCGCAGCCCGGAACCTCCAGCGAAGGTCCGCAGCCCTTCCATCGTCTGCTCCGCTCAAGGGCCAGAGCAGTCCGCCGTACCGGTGCCCAATCCGGGTCCAGCCGTCTGCTCCGCCCCAGTGCCAGAGCAGTCCGCTCCACCGGTACCCATTCCGGGTTCAGTGTCTGCTCCGCTCCAGTGCCAGAGCAGTCCGCCCTACCGGTGCCCAATCCGGGTCCTGCCGTCTGCTCCGCTCCAGAGCCAGAGCAGTCCGCTCCACCGGTGCCCAATCCAGGTCCAGCCGTCTGCTCCACTCCAGTGCCAGAGCAGTCCGCTCCACCGGTACCCAGTCCGGGTTCAGCCGTCTGCTCCGCTCCAGAGCCTGAGCAGTCCGCCCCACCGGTGCCAAGTCCAGGCCCGGTTGTTTTCCCAGCTCCATGGCCAGAGCCGGTTGCTCCACCGGTGCCCAGTCCGGGCCCGGTTGGTTTCCCCGCTCCATGGCCGGAGCTGTTTACCCCACCGGTGCCCAGTCCGGGACCGGTTGTTTTCCCCGCTCCATGGCCGGAGCCGTTTGCCCCACCGGTACCCAGCCCGGGCCCGGTTATAAGGAAGGGGCATGGGAGAAAACTGTCTACTTCGCCGGAGCCAGAGCCGCCCCCGATGGACTAGTCTTCCCTCCCTATTAACCCCCCCTTGCATTTGTGTGTTTTTTTTTTTGTCGTCCGGGAGTCCGCGCCTTGTGGGGGGGTACTGTCAGGCTCTGGCCATAGAAAAGCCTATTTACTTTTCTATGTAGCTATGGTCAGAGTCTGACAGTGTCTTTCTTTTCTGTTTCTGCGTGGGTTTTGGGTTGGATCCCTAATTAGAGGCAGTTGCACTGCATTGTCTCTAATTAGGGATCCCATATATGTTAGTCTGTCATTCACTCTGGTGTGTGTCGTTGTCGTTATATGTTGCAGTCACGGTGAAAGTAAGTGTGCCCTTTTTTTGTTACGTCCGTTCATTCGTGTTTGTGTTGGTGAACGTGACGTTTAGTCTATTAGTGTTTAGTCCTGTAGTTCGTCATTTGTGGTTTTTGTTGATACATCGTACTATATAACTTTATTACATAGTATAAATAAAACCTGTGTCGAACTACTATCCCTGCGCTGCGTCTTGGTCTCTCCAAACACCCATCTGTGACAGCCCTGTGGAGAAATGGCATAGGGAGTTCTGAGCGTACTCCGCCCAGGGGAGAAAGCGGGTCCACTCACCTGGCTGCTCCATACAATAGGAATGGAGGAACCTCCCGAGCTCCTGGTTTGTGCGTTCCGCCTGCCCTTTAGCCTGTGGGTGGTACCCGGATGTGAGGCTGACCATGACCCCCAGCCTTGACATGAACGCCTTCCAGACACGTGACGTAAATTGGGGGCCCCGGTCAGACACTATGTCCTCCGGAAGTCCATACAAACGAAAGACCTGCTGAAACAGCACCTCAGCGAACAGCAGCGCAGAGGGGAGGCCGGGTTGTGGCAGGAATCGCACCATCTTCGAGAACCTGTCCACAACTACGGCGATGTTCGTTTTCCCCTCTGCTTGTGGTAGGTCCGTTACGAAGTCCACCGTGATGTGGGACCAAGGCCGCTGAGGTACTGGAAGCGGGTGGAGTTTGCCCTTAGGAGCCGTTCTCTGCGCCTTGGACTGTGCGCATACAACACAGGACAGTACATAGTGCTGCACAGTCCTCCCCATCCCATGCCACCAATATTTCTCTCGGAGCGCCTCCAGGGTCTGGCTGATGCCTGGGTGGCCAGTGGCGGGTGTAGTGTTGTCACGAGAATTTTGCTGTCTCAATGGTTGAACTCAACTATCACTCAAACTTTGAATAATTCCCAGAGGTTGTAAGGCTCTGGTTTAAACAAGAATTAGACAAAGCCCCAGTCTACAATAGATCAGTAGTTTATTCAGAGAGCTCTGCCCGCTCAATTCAGGGCACATCTTTTATACACATATGTTTCTGTCATATAATACCTCCCAATGGAGTTGTTGTACAATTTCATATCCATTTATGGTAATCACGTTTCACAGTATCGTTAAATTAGGCTAGACAGGTCATGTTTCCTGTAAATCTAGCCATAGGCTAAATAGGTCCTAACCGTTCCCGTCACCCTTCCTGTTATTGGTTTCAGTTGTCATCACATGTTGTTTGTCAAGAGTTCCTCTTCTCGCCTCAACTATACCCTGCTTTTATTGCAAACTATCAACACAATGTCCTAGTCTTAAACCTATTAAGTTCTCCTCTATCAAGTGTGGGCCCAGGTCACCAACCTTCCCTGCACTCTCCGGGGTACATATGTCTTCCCCGGGGGGCATGTAGCTGGGGTGGGGTCCCGTCTCTCCGCCCGCTGAATCTCTGGAGCCGATCAGCTCCATCGGCTCCGGTTCCGGCTCTGTCCTGTGGAGAGGAAGATGAGAGCGGTGCGCCAGCTGGTCATGGTCCCGGAGTTCCCTGTCGATGGCAATAGCCCGGGCGATGTAGGTGTCCAGCGTCATAGACTGACTAACACAAGCCAGCTCCATTTAGACCTCAGTCCGCAGACCCCTGCGGAAAGCGGTCCTAAGAGCTGGCTCATTCCACCCACAGGACGCCGCCAACGTCCGGAACGACAGAGCAGACCCTGGTGTGGATGATAAGGGTGTTGCTGCCATCGTCCCAGTTCAAAGCTCTTTTACTCTGAGCATTTATTTCAACGACTGAATAGAAACATTCACACCCAGCAGAAATGATCAATTTGCATCAACTTGGCCACTTTAATTGTACAATGTGCCAGACAGTGCTCAAAGAGGTACTACAACTCCTGCCAAAATGTCCCTTTACCCGAGCCTGGTATCAGCTGATTAAATGAAAATCTGTATTGAGGGCTACATGAAGTAGTTACATTTTGACAGTCCTTAGTGTTACTGTTTTAAACGGTTCCAGATGTGGTTTCATGTCTTGTATCCCATGCCAAGAGACCTGTGTGTGTTTGTGATCTTAAATAAAGTTGTCACGATGCTGAGTATTTAAGGGACGATAGACTGAGCGCTGGTGAAGTGTCATCCTTTTATTTTGGAGATGTTCTCATGAAACACAAAATAAAACAGGAGATTGAAATAGACAAAATATAAAGTGACTTACGTGCTGTGAGCCCACATGCAGACAGGCACAAACAATGATCCACACACAGGTGGATTTGGAGGGCAGTTAAATACTCTCCCCTATCAGAGACAATACTAGACAGCTGTCTCTGATTGGGGATCATTAATCCTCCCTCACTGAAGTGAGGACTGGGTTGTGGCTCAATCCACTCCCCCAGATGGGAGTAGCGGCTTCACCACTATCCAGCACTCACAGTACCCCCCCTCCAAGGTGCGGGCTCCCGACCGCGCTTGATCTCCCCCCCCAAAAATTGTCACTATACCAGGAGGGGAAATGGCGGGGTACTGAGGTGGTTGCTGGTGGGGGCTCCGGTTCCGGCGTGACGCAGGCAGTGACCGCTGCTCTCCTCCTACCTCCCTGTTGCACACCCGGTCCGGTCCCCGGCGCGATGGTTCCCCCCTCAGTACTCCCGCGATTCACCAAGTCCTGTCTGGACCCTGGTGTGGGAGCCCTCAACCCTGGAGAGGGGCTGATGTCTTTACAACGTCGGCGCCGCTGCTCCGGACCCCAGCCTTCCTCCACCGCACGATAATGGGAGTATTCCTCCTCGGTAACTTTCCCCATACCGAGGAGGATATATCTCCCAATGTCAGGCTCCGTTGCGTCCCTGGTTGGTGGATCATTCTGTCACGATGCTGAGTATTTAAGGGACGATAGACTGAGCGCTGATGAAGTGTCATCCTTTTATTTTGGAGATGTTCTCATGAAACACAAAATAAAACAGGAGATTGAAATAGACAAAATATAAAGTGACTTACGTGCTGTGAGCCCACATGCAGACAGGCACAAACAATGATCCACACACAGGTGGATTTGGAGGGCAGTTAAATACTCTCCCCAATCAGAGACAATACTAGACAGCTGTCTCTGATTGGGGATCATTAATCCTCCCTCACTGAAGTGAGGACTGGGTTGTGGCTCAATCCACTCCCCCAGATGGGAGTAGCGGCTTCACCACTACCCAGGCCTCACAAAAGTCAGTAATTAGCAGTGGTCAAGGAGATGGCATTGACCCTGGAGGTGTGCCATTGTGTAAAATGTACCACTTTTACCATAATTAATGAAGAGGGGTTTCTGTACTGCACAGACTGTCTTAGAATCATTCTAGCCTAATGTACAGTATACAGTATGGTGAGCATAGAGGTGTCTTATATCTACAGTATGATGGTGACTCAGTCCCCCCAGGCTGTCTGTGCGTCCCTTTACTACTGGCCAGGACTACTGCAAGCTTTACAACCATTTTCTAGCCTAAATCAAGTGTTAGGCCTAACTTCTTACATGTGAGGCAGGAACTCTAACTAACACATAACAGTGAGTCAACATTACTTTGATTTAATTTGTCTGGGTACAGCTCATGATCTGGCAATAGCCATTTATCACCAGTGTAGGGCAACGTGCCAATGGCAACGTGTCAACGACATGCATTCACCATTAGACATACCACAAAGAGGAAAACATCTTGACCAGCCAAGTGATGTCATTGTCTATACAGGCGCTCTTGCTGTGAATGAACACTGCCATTCATTATATCATAGATAGAGGAAAGGGAAGTGATGTCATTGATAAACTCTTCCGCATGCCTTTTCACATATACTGTACATCTATGTTTGTGTGTGGATTCCAGTGCTTGTATTTATTGCAGTTTTGCCGGTGAATGTCCAAGTTGGTTTGTATATTGGTTCCTATAGTGAGTTATAGGGTTGTGTGTAGCCAGGCATGTGTGTGTTATGTAAGACGGTGAGCTATAAAAAGGACTGCCTGAAACCTTTTAGGTTTTTCATTTTCTCACGCAAAACAGCACCAAATTGTGGAAAAAGCTGTACAGCACAACATAACGCTACAGCACAACATAACGCTACAGCACAACATAACGCTACAGCACAACATAATGCTACAGCACAACATAATGCTACAGCACAACATAATGCTACAGCACAACATAATGCTACAGCACAACATAACGCTACAGCACAACATAACGCTACAGCACAACATAACGCTACAGCACAACATAACGCTACAGCACAACATAATGCTACAGCACAACATAATGCTACAGCACAACATAATGCTACAGCACAACATAATCCTACAGCACAACATAACGCTACAGCACAACATAACGCTACAGCACAACATAATGCTACAGGACAACATAACGCTACAACACAACATAATGCTACAGCACAACATAATGCTACAGCACAACATAATGCTACAGCACAACATAATGCTACAGCACAACATAACGCTACAACACAACATAATGCTACAGCACAACATAACGCTACGACACAACTTAATGCTACAGCACAACATAACGCTACAGCACAACATAATGCTACAGGACAACATAGCACAACATAATGCTACAGCACAACATAATGCTACAGCACAACATAATGCTACAGCACAACATAACGCTACAACACAACATAATGCTACAGCACAACATAACGCTACAGCACAACATAACGCTACAGCACAACATAACGCTACAGCACAACATAACGCTACAGGACAACATAGCACAACATAATGCTACAACACAACATAACGCTACAGCACAACATAACGCTACAGCACAACATAACGCTACAGCACAACATAACGCTACAGCACAACATAATGCTACAGCACAACATAACGCTACAGCACAACATAACGCTACAGCACAACATAGCACAACATAATGCTACAACACAACATAACGCTACAGCACAACATAATGCTACAGCACAACATAATGCTACAGCACAACATAATGCTACAGCACAACATAACGCTACAGCACAACATAATGCTACAACACAACATAACGCTACAGCACAACATAACGCTACAGGACAACATAGCACAACATAATGCTACAGCACAACATAACGCTACAGCACAACATAATGCTACAACACAACATAACGCTACAGCACAACATAACGCTACAGGACAACATAGCACAACATAATGCTACAACACAACATAACGCTACAGCACAACATAACGCTACAGCACAACATAATGCTACAGCACAACATAATGCTACAACACAACATAATGCTACAGGACAACATAACGCTACAGCACAACATAACGCTACAGCACAACATAACACTACAGCACAACATAACGCTACAGCACAACATAATGCTACAGCACAACATAACGCTACACATAATGCTACAGCACAACATAATGCTACAGCACAACATAATGCTACAGCACAACATAACGCTACAGCACAACATAATGCTACAGCACAACATAATGCTACACATAATGCTACAGCACAACATAATGCTACAGCACAACATAATGCTACAGCACAACATAACGCTACAGCACAACATAACGCTACAGCACAACATAACGCTACAGCACAACATAATGCTACAGCACAACATAATGCTACAGCACAACATAATGCTACAGCACAACATAACGCTACAGCACAACATAACGCTACAGCACAACATAACGCTACAGCACAACATAACGCTACTGCACAACATAACGCTACAGCACAACATAATGCTACAGCACAACATAATGCTACAGCACAACATAATCCTACAGCACAACATAACGCTACAGCACAACATAACGCTACAGCACAACATAATGCTACAGGACAACATAACGCTACAACACAACATAATGCTACAGCACAACATAATGCTACAGCACAACATAATGCTACAGCACAACATAATGCTACAGCACAACATAACGCTACAACACAACATAATGCTACAGCACAACATAACGCTACGACACAACTTAATGCTACAGCACAACATAACGCTACAGCACAACATAATGCTACAGGACAACATAGCACAACATAATGCTACAGCACAACATAATGCTACAGCACAACATAATGCTACAGCACAACATAACGCTACAACACAACATAATGCTACAGCACAACATAACGCTACAGCACAACATAACGCTACAGCACAACATAACGCTACAGCACAACATAACGCTACAGGACAACATAGCACAACATAATGCTACAACACAACATAACGCTACAGCACAACATAACGCTACAGCACAACATAACGCTACAGCACAACATAACGCTACAGCACAACATAATGCTACAGCACAACATAACGCTACAGCACAACATAACGCTACAGCACAACATAACGCTACAGGACAACATAGCACAACATAATGCTACAACACAACATAACGCTACAGCACAACATAATGCTACAGCACAACATAATGCTACAGCACAACATAATGCTACAGCACAACATAACGCTACAGCACAACATAATGCTACAACACAACATAACGCTACAGCACAACATAACGCTACAGGACAACATAGCACAACATAATGCTACAACACAACATAACGCTACAGCACAACATAACGCTACAGCACAACATAATGCTACAGCACAACATAATGCTACAACACAACATAATGCTACAGGACAACATAACGCTACAGCACAACATAACGCTACAGCACAACATAACACTACAGCACAACATAATGCTACAGCACAACATAACGCTACAGCACAACATAACGCTACAGCACAACATAACGCTACAGCACAACATAACGCTACAGCACAACATAATGCTACAGCACAACATAACGCTACACATAATGCTACAGCACAACATAATGCTACAGCACAACATAATGCTACAGCACAACATAACGCTACAGCACAACATAATGCTACAGCACAACATAATGCTACACATAATGCTACAGCACAACATAATGCTACAGCACAACATAATGCTACAACACAACATAATGCTACAACACAACATAATGCTACAGCACAACATAATGCTACAGCACAACATAATGCTACACATAACGCTACAGCACAACATAATGCTACAGCACAACATAACGCTACAACACAACATAATGCTACAACACAACATAATGCTACAGCACAACATAATGCTACAGCACAACATAACACTACAGCACAACATAATGCTACAACACAACATAATGCTACAACACAACATAATGCTACAGCACAACATAATGCTACAGCACAACATAATGCTACACATAACGCTACAGCACAACATAATGCTACAGCACAACATAACGCTACAACACAACATAATGCTACAGCACAATGTATGGTTCAACTTTATTTCGTGGTGTCGGTTTTTTGTGAACAACACAGGGCACGCCATGCAATCACTAGCTGCACTATTTGAAACTCAACTTGGATTGTGCTTTCTCCATTTCTGAAACTATTTTGTGTGCAATTTGATTCCTTTATAACACTGGAATGTAACAGTTGTGACGATCACCCTTCGTCGTATGATGTAATAATTGTATAATCTCCCTAAATTACCCCCCATCCACTAGTCCTACAGAGACCATGTCCCTGACTTACCATAGGGAGGGCAAAAATGTGTCCAGTTTTCATTCCATGCTCCTTGTAATGGTCACCAAAGGGAGCAACCAATGTTAGTTAAGTGATTAAGGGTTCATGCCTTACAGCCCAGCCTGGCCAGTGGGGAATATAGAGCTTGAAGGTCTGCCTTGTGGGTAATTGGGAATGTTCTCAATGTAAGGTCAAATATAGGCTATGATGGGGGATAGCCAACTGTCATGTAAGTCTACGTGCAAATGTTGGTAAATGCATAGTTCGTGGTCCGTTGATTACTCTTGATTACCCTGTCGCTGACCGCTTCCTGAACTCTGCTTGACTTGGGCTGGCATTCAATCAAATACAATTTTGTCTGTAAACATTGTCCGAGCAGTTATAACAAAATCAGAGTTACAATGTCATTACCTATCCAACTATCATGTAAACTAACTAGGTTTGTGGACAGTGGGACCTTTGCAGAATATATTTGCACGTCTTTACTTTCACTGATCGAATGGGGGAAAATACCAAACAAATGCCCTCAAAGCAAGGGTACAAAATGAAACAGACTTTAAAAGGAAGGCATTCATTTGTGTGCAATTGTCTCAGCATATCAGCATACAGGTGAGACCCAGGCGCAGACAACGTTGGAATAACAAATGTTTATTATCACAACAGGGTCAGGCAAAGACAGGTCAGGGCAGGCATAGCTCGGTAATCCAGAGTAGTGGGGCAAAGGTACAAGACGGCAGGCTCAGGGTCAGGGTCAGGGTCAGGGCAGGCAGAGTAAGGGTTGAAACCGGGAAACCAAGTAAACAGGCACTTTAGAGAGACAGGAGTAAAGGGAGAAAATGCTGGTAGGCTTGATGAACAAAACGAACTGGCAACAGCCAAACAGAACACAGGGATAAATACACTGGGGATAATGAGGAAGATGGGCGACACCTGGAGGTTGGTGGAGAGACAGGTGAACAGATCAGGGTGTGACACAGCAGCAGCTATAGACAGGAGTTTGTGGATTCTTACCATTGTCGCTAGGGGGCTATCCAATTCAATTACACAAATATATTTTTATAGTTCATCCCAGAGCGCTACACCACACAGCTGGGCCGGCAGCCAATTGGAGTGCTGCACTTCTCACCACGGAGAGGTCTCGTCTGAAGTCCCAGTTCCAATTCCATTGATGTGGGATCTGTATGCCTGTTAGTTCTGAACCACGTCTGCCAGGGGACGCTGTGACTATATTTAGTGCATCTCTGTCGTAAACCCCTCAGCCAGTGGTTCACCAGGAAACCCTTCACAGAATATGCACATTCCCCTCTTCTGATCAACATAATAGGTGTTAAAAGTTGTAGTTGATTTATTTTTAATGAGAGCAGCTAATATATTAATTCATAACAATAAGTAGCTGGTTTGAAATCACAATAAGCCTCGAGGGACTATTGAGTAATTTTCACAGCTGGGGGATTGTATGCACATCCTCAACACGTCAGACCAAGGACTTCAAAGTCTCACTCTTAAACTCTTGGTCAGACATGCATCTGGTAAATTAGTTTCACACTTCCTTTGGTTTATTGTAGTACAGTTGTGCATTCATGATTCAAAATTGTCCTCTATTGTGGGGAAAATTACAATTTATTTATTGTAATGGACGCTGCACTGTACAGGTTGCCATGTACAGGATACTCCTTTCTTCCCAGAGAAGCCATCAATAATATCTTTATGTCTCTCCTACCAATATACTGTATTTTCCAACAGTGATTTTCATGACGTCCTACTCAGTGTTTGGGGAGTAGTGAACTACATGTAGCTCAACTAGTAATGCAGTGGTGTAGCTAACTACTGGAACTACACACTACTCTTTTGACTAAAATAAAATAAAATATGGTTAAAACAGGCAATTTACTTTCTTTTTCGGCATCAGACCTACCCAATTCTCACTTAAAAATCATTTTTGTATTTAATAGGCTAAAGCACACATTCTGTTAACATATGACCTCAAAGTGATCTGTCTTGCAATTTGTCGTCTATGTAGTTTTTTTTCACAAAGTAGTTCAAAGTAACTTTAGTTAAGTCAACTATATTTTTTATAGGGTAGCTTTAGTGTAGCTTAACTTCTTCCAGTGTGAAGTAATTGGTAGCTTGGTAAACTATCTTTTCAGAGTAGCTTCCCCAACACTCTTCCTACTCAAAATATGCTTTTGTCTCCCGTAACGGCATAGCAGGTCTATAACTCAAGGGAGCGTCACTTTCTTCTCAGTTAAGCCCATTCATGATGCATTAAATTTTTTCTTTACCATAACAATGTTTTACATTTTTCTAAAACGCTACAGCCTACATTTCAGAGAATTAATGACAAATATGCTGTCTCCTTGTGCTTGAGAGTTTACACTGTGACACATTTCCTGGACAAGTTCCTGACCAACATTTGTGGGAACGGGAGGCCTTGCAGGTGCCTGAGTCTGGGCCCTAATCAAACTCCCAGTCCCACACTTTCACTTCATAGCCTCAGCCCTTTGCCTCTGTGAGCAGCTCTGACTAATAATGGGAACAGACATTTCAGAGCCTAACATACCCACAGGCAAAACCCTCTATCAAATTCCATTTGAATCAGATTTTATCCCACCTAATTCTTCTATAACAATACTGTAGCAATTGATCTTTATCCACAAAATGATTAGAGATTTGTTGAATCAGATGTAAGCCTGCCATGGTAGTGACTGAACTACGTTGCCTCAACATTTGGAAATAGTTTCCACGTTTTTGCTTCCACCCACATCAGACGTTGGGGATAGGCTTGGATCGGGACGGGCTCATATTTCAGAGTTTCTTTTACTGGGTTTCTGGTTGGTTACATGCTCAGTTCTCCAGTGAAGGGAGTTGCATTCCCCTTCTACATTCAGTTGTTTAAAATGAACCCATCTGTATAAAATCACAAAGAATGACGAGGGTTCAAGTGAAGAGAAATTCCAGTTTACCTCCTCCATTGAATCCTATAACTGTTTTACCTCCTTTGTGTTCATGCTTCCCTGTGTCTCCTAGATCATGAGTCTGATAGCTATTGTTATCACTGGTGGAATTCCACATCCATCAGCTTTAGTTTTAGAGGATGCCTTGAGGATGGCAAACAGACCTTATTATCTGTGGCTAGATTTTATTCATGGATCTAAGAAAAGAGGCAGATATTTTTGTGACATAGTTTGTCCCTATTTTTTAACAAAAATTGCAACTGCACTGTTTAACACTGTGGTACAGACTTTCCAAGTCATGTTTACTTGAAAAAATAAGCTTAGTGCTCAGTATAAGTTTATTCCCAGATATCAACAGTTCAATATTGTTTACTATGTTCTCAAGTATCAAAAAACCTTTTAGTCTCATTTGAAAAAGCCTTGGCTATTAGTTTGGCCGCTGTGGGTATGTTACAGGCTCTGTGCTCTTTCATGTAGATAATGAGCGTTGGGAAGATTTTATACGAGGAGGAGATGATTGAGAAACCATGATGGAGTGGTAGAGCACGTATGGAGAACAGTTGCTGGAACCGTGCCCAGATTCCATGCAAATGTCCAATGGTAAACATTCACAAACGTGTTCTCCCACTGGCTGGGACCCTCTGCAAGCTCTCCATCACAACCCCACCCCCAGGGGCCCCCTGGAGCCCAGAGAATTATCTTCTTTATCCTCCCACGGAAAAAAAAAATCCTGTAGAATTCCCTCACACCCACACACGTTTTTCTGTGGGAGAGAACAAAAGCTGACTGTCTTCAGGGAGAGCTCTGATATTTATAGTTACACAGGGTGTTTGGACTTTATCGTAGTAGTGAGTTGTGATAATGATTGTTGTGTGTATAATTAATTTAATTTAAGAGTGGATATGATCCAAGTCTCTAAGAACTTGGATCATATTGGCAAACTGTCAATGAATGTCCAACAGGACCATCTATCAACATATACAGTAGATCGTGCTGACAAGGAATTCCTAGAAAGGAAATAACATCTCAGAGCTGTCTGTCACACATGCCTGGCCTGCTATCCAAACACATTATTAAACTACCATTCACTGGCCTCCAGGGGTCCTCTCATCTGCCTTTCATATTTGTACTTGAATAGCACTGGCAAACTGGGCAAGGTTACATCTGCTCAAAAGGAGCACACTCTCTTGCAGGATGCTGACCAGCCATATGGATTAAATGAGATTGTGTGTCAGCCTGCAAAGCCGACACTGTGACAGCCACAACACCAGACCCAGGACATGGCCTTGAACAGAGTTTTGTCCACTTCGTTGAACACTGCCTTACAGCCAGCCTGGGGCATGTTGGGCCTCTCTGACGTTCCCCCTGTCCTGAACATGACTGTTTTTCGAAAGCCTTTCCCCCACTCCTGTCCCATATCTATCCGTCAGGGTGTCAGCAGCGGGAATTGTGTACATGCCCACCCCCACCCCTTCATCAATTCTCAGGTCAGGGATGTCACTCTCACTGTCGTGGCTGGTTTCCCAAACGTCCCCCAGTCACCCTGCAGTCCTGAAACTGGAGAATTGGAGAAGGGCGAATTTGTGCATATTCCGTTCATAACCATTAGTGTTGCCCTTCACATCCCTTAACCAGCAGAAAATAACAAAATGTACCCGTACCCATGCAAATGATATGAGATTTTATCCTTTGCAATTTGCGGGGTCACTTAGTTCATTGTGATGTGATGCAAGCAGTTGGACAGACTCCAGACACTCATGGCGGTGAGAAACGAGCTGCTTGTAGGAGGTGAATGCGATGGCTCACGTTTACATTACCGTAGACAGTCACTTACATGGTCCCACGGTCCTGTTCCCAGCCGGTGGTGCTTACAGCAACAACATAAACCAGGCCAACTCTCACTGAGTCATAGAGCCGACAGGGGAACACAGCCAAGTCACAAACATCAGGAGAGCTGAGAGAGCCATGGGATGGAGGGAGCAGGATTTATGCATACCACCCTCCTACACTTACCCAACCCCCTACTCTTCCTCATGGGGCACACTTAAATATACCTTACTCCGCGACCCCCTGCTGACTGGAGAGGATGAGGGCAGTCGAAACCCCCACCTCTCCTATGTAAAACTCAAAAACATCTGGCATTTGGTAAAGAGCATTTCCTCTACAGCAGAGACAATGGGGAAGTGTAGTTGTGTCTTAACTGGCCAGTTCACAGCAAGATGAGCTGTCTTAACAACAATGGCTTTTTTATAGGCACAATTTGAACATATGTAAAATATGGATGATGGATACGCATTGTTATACTATGTTGTCTAATCATCATGTTAGATTGGAATGTATATTTGTTGTGTAATTTATAAGAAAGACATAATATTATTTCTCCACTAATTGTGAAAGGCCAGTCCGTTTCAGTGCCTTGTGTACTGGAGTCTGTTCAACTGAGCACTGTTCATTTAGTGTTACCACAACTCCATGTCCTTCATAACCCAGACTTTTATAACCCAGAATCAGGTCATCCAAATATAATCCCTAACCCCAACTACAGTTTGTAAAAAGTGGTACTGACTCAAAATCAGATTAATCTACTGTAATCCTGACCTCAACCCATCAGTGTTAAAAGGTCATGATGGATCCGGAATAATTTTACCTCACTTTAATCCAGACAACAGCCACTTTGTGTGTCACTGACAATTGAGTAGGTTTGGTTTACACCCCTTGGCACAGTGAGGCAAAGGAGAGCACCCCCTACTGCCACATCCCTCCTTTCCCTCTTCCCCCACCTCTTCCCCCACCTCTTCCCCCACCCATCGCTCCCTCCCTCCCTCCCACTCACTCACACACCACATTCATTCAGAGCCCAGTTTGGAGTCTGATCACTTCATCACGCACACTCACTCTTGCTCTCTCTTTCTGGAGCAACATGCACAGGCTGACCCACTACCGCTTTCTCTCGGTTTGCTTGACTGGAGTGCTACTGTTGCTACCTCTCTGCTGGGGTGAGTACAGCAATAGGCAGGTTGTTTTCTTGTGGGTGCGTAGTAAGGTTGTCTGTGGGGAGATTGAGTACCATGAAAAAACTGAATGTAAGGATTGAGAACCTGTGGCATGTGTATCTGTTTGCATTGACCTCTGATAAGGACATGCAGGTGTGTTGGTTTGTGTTAAGAGTATTATTGGGTGACCTAGAACATAGCTTGAGTGAGTACTTGGGGGGGGGGGGGCAGGTGTGAGAGCTTTTCCACTGGGCACACAAATCAAATCAAATTTTATTGGTCACATACTCGTGTTTAGCAGATGTTATTGCGGGTGTAGCGAAATGCTTGTGTTTCTAGCTCCAGCAGTGCGGTAATATCTAACAAGTAATATCTAACAAATTCACAACAAGACACAAAACATACTAGTCTAAAGGAATGGAATTAAGAATATATAAATATTTGGACGAACAATGTCAGAGCAGCATAGACTAAGATACAGTAGGATAGAGTAGAATACAGTATATACATATGAGATGAGTAATGCAAGATATGTAAACATTGTTATAGTGACTAGTGTTCCGTTATTAAAGTGATCAGTGATTTCAAGTCTATGTATATAGGGCAGCAGCCTCTAATGTACTAGTGATGGCTATTTAACAGTCTGATGGCTTTGAGACTGAAGCTGTTTTTCAGTCTCTCGTCCCAACTTTGATGTAAACTGGCTGAATCAACATTGTTTCCACATAGTTTCAATGGAATTACATTGAACCAACGTTGATTAGACGTTGAATTGATGTCTTTGCCCATTGGGTTGTATTTAGGTGAATTTTTTTATTTCTGCAAGATAATTTACCTAAAGATAACACAAACTGGAAAGTGTTTTCCCTGACAGTATTGCCAGACTTGTACAATTGGAGTTACAGGATAATAGTGAGATGAGGCATTGCTGACTATCAAATTTACAAATCTAGTTACTTTCCATCAAAATATTTTATCAGAGGGCTACTCAGCTAAAATGCTTAAAAGTCTGTGAAAAGTCTGAAAACCCACAAGCCAGTAAACCAATGTAACCATTAGTGTTGCGCTGAACAAGGCTCCTCTCTCAAACATAGAATCCTGGGGACAGAATAATCCCACGGCGATGTAATCCCACTGCAGTTCCCAGCACAGCTGTTTTGTGTAGACATGTTTGTAAAATGAGCACGCTATACCAGCATCCTCCTTCACTCCCCCTCACGCCTATGTCCCACCGTGGCCTGAGCTGTCTTTTAGTCTGTGAGTGGGAAGCTCGATTTTTCTCAGGATATGTTTGCAAGTGCCTGTCAAACCCTCGACCCAACCGATAGCAGTTGTGGTTTCAAGTCTGGATGAAAAACATTGCAATTTCCCACATGACCGGATGCTACTCCTCTTAATGATGATGAATGGCATGTGTTCCTTGATGGTTGCCTTTTTGTTGTGAAATCTCAGTACACAGTGCACATAGAGTTTGATTGTTTTTCCCATTTCATTATGGTTGGAGGCTTAACATGGCATGGGGTTTTCATGAGGCTTGGTAACTTTCTCTTGTGGTGGTGTGACAGATTGTACTGACAGGGATTGTTTTTTGTATTAATCATAAAAGATTAGCGTGAATGAAGGAACATTTAACCCTGTTTGCCGGTCTAAAATGTTTCCCGTGCTTTGGAATGTTCAGGCTGTGTTCAGCCTCCTTAGAATAAATGTTCCTTGACGTGGGCCACCTCTCAGATTTAGGACATTTGATAATCTGGCAAACCTTGGTTGTAATGACACATAGAGGATGAAATAATGGCCTTAAAGCCAAACAAAGCTGTATGGGGTGTCCTTTTCACTGCATTTAACACCTGATTTACTTAACAACAGGCACATCTCAATAGGTGCTCCAGGTACAACTCTTTTGTCCTCTATTGTTCCATAAGATAGGGGAGGCTGATGACATCACATCTTCCCATCAGACCAACTCTTGAATGCCCTACTCCTTGAAGTTTTCAGTTGTGTCTAAAAAAAACACAATTTTTTCAATATTTTTTCTTTACCCTTTAGAGTGTGTTCTGTACTGTATCTATACTTGCGATTAAAAAAAGATTGCTGGAGGATGTCTTTAAGCTGATGCCTAATTAAAATCTCAGACACACTGGTAGGATTGCCAAACGTTTGCCTGCTGACAGTACTTAGCACCTCTGAACAGACCCCTAAGAAAAAAGATTGCAGTCAGAGTGCAGTATAACAGCAGTATGCTGCAAATACTGCATCCAAAATAACACAGTTATTTTTACTTCAGTAATTTTGCAGTGTAAAATTACAACATAGCTAGCTAGCTAACTCTGCATTTAACGTCAAAGCTGTTTCATGGAAACTAGCTAATCCATTGTAATTTTATTATAATGTCAATACTAGATACAGTGGTTGGCTAGATTGGAGGAAGTATTAAGTGTTGTGTGCATTGCGTCTACCATCCCATAGCCTACATCACATAGCGTATGAAGTGTGACTGGCCCATTCGTGGATGTACAGAGAAAATGCCCTCCTTTTTCCGTTCTTTTTTGTTGGCTCCCAATATTTCATGCGAGGTACCCTTTTGAGTGTTTGGACAATATCGACATGGGCAGTGACTTCATTAATGTTCAGTGTTGGAGGGAGACATGAAAGGACCACTCCTTTAATAATAGGGTGTGTGAAAACAGTCATTCCAGACCTACCCACAGATTGCGTATATGGCTGGACCTTACTGTCTGTTTGCTAATACCTTTTCCCCTACGGGCTTAGCATGTGATGTGATGGGTATTCTGAACTCGTATCTAGTTTGGTATCAGAGACCACTAGGTGAATCAGCTCAATCTGCAGCATGCAAAGCATCAGGAGTGAGATTCCCTTCCCACAGTTCTTTCCCAGGACAACACATATAGTGTCCACAATGGGACCTCGTCTTCCTAAGCTGGAGGGCAGGGTTAAAACAAGCAACATGTCTTCTCAGATGAAGCACAGATCCACTTATACTCACTATTAAAGGGTTGTGTCCCTCACGGTTGTGTATGGGTGGGTTTTGCACTTGTTCATTGACTTTCATAGAGGTAGCATAAATCTCGGTCCTGAGAGGAGACTGTGACTCACAAGCATTGTGGAGGGATTGAACATAGAGGACAGGAGGACACACACTACCTCATTAACCTTCCACGTAGTTAGCTTTGACCCGAGATTCAACGGTTTTCTTAAGTGGTCCACACAATGCCAATGATACTAGTGCATTAGTGTTTAGTTCCGCGTAGCACTCCGCTGCCAGTGGAGTCGTGGTGTGTTTAAAGAGAATGGAATTGTATATCTGAAATCATAATGGCAGCCTGCCACAAGCAAAGGAGTATGGTTCATCTCTGGGTTAAAATAATTTTTTAAGGTTTCAAAATGAGACACTAGAATCAAAGCCCATCTGAAAGTTGCTACTTTCTCTTTGGTAGTAACATTTCCCACATGTACCTTATCGTTTTAACCTGATCCTCCCCATCAGTCATTGTAATGTGTGTCTCTTCCACTTCAAGGCAGTCGTTATGACTCCACCAGAAACAGATGATCAGGGAGAGGGACTGGTACATGATTTGTTGGGGTTGGCTCAAGTAGACCAAACTGAAGCAGGAGGATGTTTGTGGCAATGATTGCATATGGGAAACTGGAATGAGGAGAGAAATGTGCAGAAACAAATGATACACTAGTCCATCCAGATGACCATGGTGAGTCTCATTGACTTTGAGGGAAATTGAACACATCTGGAAAAAAGTTTAAGTAAACTTAATAGCAGGGAGTCCCAGTTCAAATAATATATATATATAATATATATATATATATACAGTATATATTGTCTCCTTGGGAAATGCACTCGACTCACACTAATACAGCTGTATAAATGAATCATGTGCAACTGGTGGATCCCTATTTAGATAGACATTTCTGGGGACAAGGAAGTGGTCTATTGGGGTCAGTTCAGTTCCCATTGTCTGTTCTCCAGAACCTCTGCACCACAGGGGACGGTTCAGAGCTTCTGTGAGTTCAAATGGTCCCAGAACCACCAGAGCGTTGGTGGCAGGGTGACCCCTGTCCTGAGGTCTTCCATTTCTCTCATGCGAGACAGCCAGTGGCTTTTTTTTTCTTCGAAGCAGCAAATCATGTCTTCTTTTCCTGGACTAGCCCTGGTTCGCATGGCCTAAGTGATGTGTGACTTTCCGAAACCGTTTGATGACGAGATGTCCCCTGGCTGCCATTGTCTCTTCCTGATGTCCAGGTGACTGGATGGAAGTCGTGCAGCTTGAATGATGTTATAGGGAGGGTTACTGATTCTCTTGAGTATGTTCACAGACTTAGATGCTTGAGGAAGTTAGGGGTCACATTAACTTTGAAGTGGACAGATCGCTGGTATAACATTTTGGTGGAGTAAAGAAAAGTATCACTCATTTAATTCCAATGTCTCTGCCTTACAACCTTCGTCAGACCTACAAAGGTAAACTAATCAAACAAAATACTCTCAACTGACCGAGACCGATTTATAACTGTTTCACCACAACATTTGGGGATGCAGTGAAATGAATGACAGACGGATATGCTAACAAAACAATTGTCAATACTTATATTGGGGTAGTACATTATTTCCTTGAGTGACAGTGCTGTGCAGATAAAAGCTGACTTCCTGTAACCCTTTTGCCACCTGTGTCCACCATCAAAATTGACTGACAGAGCCAGCTTTGCTGTAGCTTTTGTTGTCCCTTTATTTATTTAGCTGAGCCACCTTAATAACCTGAGTTTGTTTCAAATATTGCCTTACCCGTTAAGCTGTTCTAAATTAAGTTTGAGCAACAGCTGACAGAACTAAGTGCTGTGCTGATTTTGATTAGTTTGGAGGAGCTGACCTGTCACTTCCTGGTTCAGTGCTGTGCAACTCTGCCCTTTTCAAACAGTCAGCCAAACACCTGCTGACTAACGTACAAGGTGCGTGTGGGTGATATACTGTATCAGTCTCCTCACTGTTCCATAATACAAGGAAAATGTGTTAGAATTTAAAAGGACGGTGTAGAACAATCTGAGGCGTCTTAGTTTAGGCTTCTCACTTGTGTTGGGAAAAAGGGTAGACCATTTTGTGAAACCACTGCTTTTAACTGTAAAAGATGCAGAGATTTTACATGTACATGTTAGTAATTTAGCAGACGCTCTTATCCAGAGCGACTTACAATTAGTGAGATAGCATTCAACACCCGGTATATTTAGGATGTATCGTGAGAAAGATACAATTCCCTCACAGAAACGTCTGTTGGCCAGGCATGATTCATGGATCTCATGCTGCTCCCCCCTCAGCCCCTGCCCGTGTGCCAAAACTAAGCATTTCCCTTGAGTCAGCTTCTGTTCTTGAGTCGATCAGCTTTGTTTAGCACTGGACTCTACAGGCATTAATCATAGTAAATGATTAAGACTGTCATTAACAGTCAACAGCCTCTGCTGAATCTTTACTGACCAAATGGCATTAGATTATTCAGAATATAAAAGGTTCATCACATCATTTCAGGAGTGTCAACGGGGTGACTGTAAATACTGATTAAAAACACTTTAATAATGCTTGACGATTAAAGAGCTCAGGGAATTTAAACAAGATGGCGGGATGGATTAACCCATTTTAAAGGTTTACTGAGATTTAGGATTGACACCATGATTCATTTCCCCTTTTTTTTTGTACTGTCCATTTGGCATCTTAAGTGATCATTTACTCTAAAATCAATGTTTGCGAGAAATGTTCAGACCTCTGAAGTCCCAAGCTATCGGTTTTATATGTACAGCTAAATGCCTCAACTCTAAATTAATAAAATAGGCCCTGTCTAATTTACAGTAACTAGATTTCCCATTATTTTGGAAATTAGGCATCTAGCTGTATCTATACAACCAATAGCTTGTGACTCATTTTGACATTAGACCACTTTTTAGGTCTGGAAATATCTGATAAACTATCCCTATAAGCTATGCTGACGCTAGCCCTGTGCCAGACAGCACAAGGAAAATTAAACATTGTAGGTCAGCTTTCCCCTCTCATCTTTGACCTTGATTTTCATTAAAGCTTTTTATTTGTTATTTTTTTAGACCCAAACACAATCTGTTCTTGCTTCACTGCATTGACGTAACCTTCAGTTTCTGTTCCATCCCTACAGGCCAACATGCATATGATGACTATGGTGACACAACACTGACTCCGACACCGGACTACGACTACAATGCCACCTTTGAATACAGCTTTTACAGTATGTTAAAACCTTTACTTCTTATACATTTTGACCGATGTGTCATCATTTAAAAAAATCTCTGTGTTTGTGTTTAATTCTTTGAAATACAGTAAGTACTGGAAAGTTACCTCACAAATTAAATGTATTGTTCACTAGGTAACTCTAGTACTGATGACCTGGACAAGTTTCTAAGTGCAAGTGAAGAGGAGGATGATAAGGGAGAAGATATGGGGGAAGAGGAAGACACAACCTTCTCGACCACTATGTCGACCACAGACGGCAGCATAGTTACCATGGCGAAGGTATCCCATCATGTTGCTGCAGTCGTTTCTGTCTGATTAGGGCTCCCTTTTATCTCCCAAACAAAAGGTCTATCATATACAGTTTACCTTTGAGTCGTATCTTTTAAGATGGAGGCTTAAACCAAAACCACATACCTCTGCCCTGAGAACACTGATGTCACACTGACCTTCTGTTCCATACTTGCGAATGTTACGAGGACGGTTAATTGTGTTTTACGTGGGTGTGTGGATTACCCAAGGGCAAACCAGCACTGGAGAGATTTAAGACAGATGGGTTAATTTGGAACAATAAAATTACTAGGAATCACAGCAGTTTTGGAGCCACTTCTCCTGCTGCTACTCCCACTAAAGTATTAAGTGTTTTGTTAGTTTCAAATAAACAGCATTTCTAAATCCAAATCTCAACCGACAGCAAGAACAAACAATGACAACCCACTTTTGTTTAGTTAGTCTAGTCCTATTTAAAAATGAGTGGATAGCTTTACCAAGATGATAACTGTACTTGATTATTAAATGTTTTAAGTCCTCAGATGCATACTTTCCCTGGAAAGACAATACAACTTAGTGATTACATCTGAAAACACTATTTTAAAAGTTGGTCCTCTTGTATTTCTTTACCACCATTCATACTAAACATGAATTCCAATGATAATAGTGATACGCACTTATAACATCAATAAGATAAGATCACTTCATTGGTCAATTGTACACAAGGTCCAACCAAAATTTGACTTCCGCTTATAACCCAAATCCTCCAAAAGGAGGGGGGTCACGCAGACAAGGCTACACTGCCACACTGCGTGACCCCCTCCTGTATATGTACGTGTATGTATGTCTTTTTCGATGGGGTTGGGTATAAGCGGAAGTCAAATTCTGGTTGGACCTTGTGTGCAATTGACCAATAAAGTGGTCTTATCTTATTCATGTTAAAGGTGCATGTGAATGTGTGTGACCAGCTGTAATACCCTACACATACATGTTTATGTGGTATCTCTTAATGTAAACTCTAAGGGGTTTTAGCCTTGACATTCAAACAAACACTATTATCATTGGAATTCATGTTTAGATAGTGTCACGGTTGGGTGCATAGAGAGACCAAGACGCAGCGCAGGGATAGTAGTTCGACATTATCTTTAAATTACTGAACATTCAATTAATCTGTCCGAACTACACACACAAAAACAAACACGATATACAAACGTTCGTTCCAAATAAACACGATATGTAAACGCAACGTCGCACACTTACTTCACCGGTGACTTGTGAAATATAACGACCCACAGCCCGGTGTGGAACATACAAACATATGTAGGATCCCTAATTAGAGACGATGCACTGCAGCTGCCTCTAATTAGGGATCCAACACAAACCACCACCAGAAACAGAAAGAATAGAACTGTCAGACTCTGACCATGGCTACGGCCAGACAGATAGAAACTCTTGTCTGTGTAAGAATAAAGAGAGGCCACCTCACTTGCTCAAGGCTCATACAGGTACTTTCTAATAATCTAGGTTTGAATATAACAGTAAGGTACAGTAACAATCCAGCGCCATATCTTTAATGGGTGTGTGATAAATCATTTGAGCCTTGCACATTCATATAGAGTTAGTTCTGAAGATGCAGACTACAATATATACAGATTATATACACTGAGTATACAAAACATTAACAACACTGTGTATTTGTATTTATTAGGGATCCCCATTAGCTGTTGCCAAGGCGGCAGCTACTCTTCCTGGGGTCCAAACACATTAAAGCACTTACATTACATATAAAACAAAAGATAAAACATGTAACATTATTACACCACTACATATCCACAATACAAAATGTATAATACCACCATACAACAATATCTGGAGTCAACGTGGGCCATCATCCCTGTGGAACGCTTTCGACACCTTGTAGAGTCCATGCCCGACGAATTCAGGCTGTTCTGAGTGAAATAGAGGAGGGGGTGCAACTCAATATTAGGAAGGTGTTCCTAATGTTTGGTGTACTCAGTGTATTATATACATAGTAAAGTATTATGTATACACATAGATACTAACACATTCACATAACTGTATAAATGTTAAAGGCAGCTGTTATTGCCATCTAGCCCAACAAAAGCATACAGTATTTTTATGACAGACTTGAATCATAAATCTCTCCCACATTAAATGACGTTGAACCTTTCAGCTGAACATTGTTGTTCATGGCACTGGTGGACGTTGGTGGAAGTGGTTGCTTCTTACTCAGTTCTCGTCTGGTCACCTTGCCACTTCTCAGTTTATAACTCTCTTGCCTGGTTATCTTTTGATTTATCCTTGGCAGGGCTATTTTATTTTGTTACGGTTGAGAATGACTTACAATGGTGTTGTGTATTGGTTTGTACAGGGCTCCAGGACCGCTCCTCCTTGTTTGCTGCTTGCCCTGGGCTTGACCGTGCACCAGCTGGGCCAACTCCTATGAGAGGGTCGGGACCAACGACGTGACAGGCCACATACTTAGGAGGTGGGTCACACATCCGCTAAAATACATGTACTGAATACACACTTCAACATACAGTATGTATACTCATTGGCGGGTCCAACACACTAATGCATACTACAGATTTAAGTGTGTAAGGTTCCAATAATTGTGTACTACAGTTCTAATCATAACACAGTATGTAGATGTAGTGATATTTGGATACAGTAGATGGCGCTCTGTGCCCACTAAATAATATGGTAAATATGTCAGATCGCTACAGAGCTTTTTGCAACCTGTGTGGAGATTATGAGGTGGACACCATTAATAGTATAACTCTATCTCTACATATGTGCATTACATCAGGTATAGTGTGATGAGTTCATTATTATTTGGTTAAAAACATGACTAATGTTTTTTCTCTAACATTTCAGATATCCATGGATCTATGTATGAAGGGAATGGCATGAAAGGACAGAGGGACAGGGCTCAAGACTCACTAGCAGTGACTCTTGGCGATATTTCACCTAAATACTGTGAACTCAAACATTATTATGCAAAGTACCCCCTCAGTCTATGACTGCTCCCCCTCAGGACCTGAAGCCCAAACCAGGGATTCAAACCACTGCTCCCACTGGGCGTCACTACAACACATCACCCATAGTACTCTATAGCAGTCAAGAGACGAAAACCAATACATAGGATAAATCACTTCACATAATTTTGTTTTTATGTGTTAAGACACACACAACACTGCTTATGTAGAAAAAGCCACCACTGCACAACGTTCATATATTGTTGCATCATTCAGGGAGGTAGCTGATCTGTAAGGTTGGTACAGACACCACTAGGCTGCTGGAAAGAAATGCCCAATGACAATTTATTAATAAAGGCAGAAGGTCTTAGATGTGAACAGAGGCTGGTTATTGAGAAGACATTAAAGTGTTTCTCAAAAAGTAAGAAACCGATTGGAAATACAATCCCACAGCAACGCATAACCTGTTACGCGTATCTTTGCCCTTCAGGGTGGTCAATTGTATTTCTCTTCTGTTTTGGAACTACTTTGATTCATGTGGATTTTTGTTGAGAGAACGTGGCATTCTGTCAATGAAAAGCTCCCAGAAGACTGGTTTGAAAAGATTGTGAACCTCGATACCAATGGCACAAATATATCTGATGTTTCGTTTCACACGTATTAATTCCCAGCTCCATTACCTCCCGTGTGTGACGCATTTACCCTGGTTCCTCTGTGTTTATGATGTAAGAAACGTCACACACAAACACGGCACAGTATCCTTCTAATCTGAGCCATGTTTTTTATTGACTTTGAGCAAATACACAGGCACTTTCCTTAGAAAATGGCACTTCTGCATCACCAGTCACCCCCTCATAAGGGCAGGTGACCCTCTGCAGCACACGCTTATTATCATGTTGTGTTTTCTACCATTTTTATAAGTGTTTTATAAATGTTTTATAGACAGTGAATAAATGAACTCTACAGAGGTGGTCATACCGACTACTCAAATGCACACAAGGTTAATCATGTCAACTTATTAATGGTTTTGTCAGTGTAGTGTTATGCATTTATACATATTGTTTATATTTCATAATGAATATTTTGAATTAATTTGTTCTCCATAATGATTGTTACTTGTCTGATGGACCTATTCATTCTCATTATGTAATGCATTTGTGTATTCAAAAGATTAAAATTTAAATTCCACAAAGGTGGGTTAAATTCTGACTTCCTACATTGAATAATCCACCTAGTTTTATGTATTTGTTAAGGGAAGCACGTGTACTTTATTTTTCTCGTATTTTGTGAAATTCTCAACTGATATATTCAGCACTTGAACCTGGGTACACCCGTGCATTCCCCTCAAGACAGCTTAAGTGAAGAAAAGTGGAAGATAATTGTTTATATTTTGACTTGTTTTTATGAATATCAGTTTGTGCAAGATTGTACATTTTTGTTCCTTCCTATTCCACCAAACTATTGCCCCATAAATGGTGTCTGTGGGGGAGGGAGGCTTTGCAGGGGAGAACTATGTCTAAAGAAGAGCACACACACTGGACCTATGATTGGCTAAACACAGTTTGTGGCCGAGCAACTGTCTGCCAAAATAGACACGAAAAGTCACACTGGAAGCCTGACATTGGCGTCTTAGAAAATAACAGATTGAGGCAACAAAAAAACAATTTGAATGATTTCCCTAGCTTGGCTTTTGAATTTTCACTTTGCATGCTGCCTGTTGTCAGACCTGAGCTTTCAAGCCAGGGGAACACACTGTGCTATGCTATAAAGAAAATACTAGTCTTACGAACGTGTAGCAGTCTCATACTGACACGAGGTTCTACCCATCTTATTTATTGTGGAATGAAGTTGCCATCTAACTAGTCCCCATCTGAATTCTATTATAGACTAAAAGACACCTCCAGGGCACACATCGACTATTCAGTATTCAGGAACACGATATTTGTGGGGGAGTATTTCCAAGACAAACACCTAAATGTGGTTGCACCTCTTGTTTTCAGGGCACGTTCACCATGAAGTCTATGAAACTGGTCAGTCAACATGGTCTAATTAGTCAAACCTGAGAAGCTGTTTAAAATCATCTTTTTGCCTGACGGTAGGTTTTCATATAAAAACAGCCACTTAAAACCCTCTGGCCAAAACACTATGGCGCACCAACTCGCTGTTATAACAACGTCTATCTTCCTATATACTACAGTAGATACAGTTGAAGTCGGAAGTTTACATACACCTTAGCCAAATACATTTAAACTCAGTTTTTCACAATTCCTGACATTTAATCCTAGTAAAACTTCGCAGTCTTAGGTCAGTTAGGATCACCACTTTATTTTAAGAGTGTGAAATGTCAGAATAATAGCAGAGAGGATGATATATAGCCTGACAGATTCTATATATTCTGTTTCTATGTTGTTTTTTTGTTGGATCCCCAATTAGAGGCAGCTGCTAAGTGTTGTCTCTGATTGGGGATCCTAATTAAGGAATTATGTTCCACACCTGTGTGTGGTTCATTGTCTTACATGTCATTGATGTTCCTGCACGCCAGTTACATGTAAGTACGAGATCTTGTTTTGTTGTTCACTATTAAAATATTTCAAATTACAACTGCGCTGCACCTTTGTCTGCCTACACATAACATCGTGACACAGAAGTTTATACACTCAATTAGTATTTGGTAGCATTGCCTTTTAAATTGTTTCACTTGGGTCAAAGAATTCGGGTAGCTTCCCGAAGACGTTGGGTGAATTTTGGCCCATTCCTCCTGACAGAATTCCTACTTCAACTGTATCTAGTTGCTGCCACTCCAGCTTCTACCCCCAATCCATAAGACTTCTGAACAATTAATCAAATGGCCACCCAGGCTATTTTAATTGTATTTACACTACTGTTACTTCCTGTTCTATGCATAGTCACATTACCCCTACACATATGTACAAATTACCTCGACTAACCTGTACCCCTGCAGATTGACTCTGTACCGGTACCCCTTGTATAAAGCCTCGGTATAGTTCTTTTATTGTTACATTTTATCAAATGTTTTACTTTAGTTTATTTAGTAAAGATTTTCTTAACTCTATTTCTTGAACTTCATTGTTGGTTAAGGGCTCGTTAGTAAGTATTTCACGATAAGGTCTACACCTGTTGTATTCGGCGCATGTGACAAATACGATTCGATTTGATCAGATAATTAAGAAACAAAACAAATGGCGATTTAAAATGTCACGCTACTTCGGAATCCTGCGTCAGATACTTTCATTTGGGAGAGTATAATATTCATGATGCCCGCACGGACTGGAGAAGCGGCGACAGTGTCAATAGGTCAGAGAATGGAGGTGTCAGAAGGCATTTCAAAACAAACGCATGGTAAGGTCAGCAGAGATGTACCTGGCTGGCTCGTTGATGAGGAGAGATAAGACGGGTCTGTCTGAACAGTTTATTAATCTGCTCTTTTCAGCTGGACTCCTCTGAAATCTGAATATTGTGATTAAGCATTGTACAAATAACTCAATATAAGCTCTATTATAGCAAGTCCCCATTAAGAAGGAAATCAAGCAAGACGTCTGGGCTTACAGAGAAATGTATTGCAGCCATGCCTACCCAAACCTAATTGTTGGGCAGAAGACTGAACCCCAACTGAAGTGAAATGGCTTTCACAGTATCCCTTACATTGTCCCATTCATCTCAAGTCTCTCATACAAGTATTTGGTTGTCTTATCTGCAGTCTCCATTCTCACTTCTGACACCAGTGTAACAAGGGGCTAGTCTTGAAACCAGCAATCTGATCAATTTCCTATTTGAGAAACAATAGTGTAACATAATCTGTTGGTACTTTGAATGGCCATAAATTAATTGTAGTATTCCCTAGAACAAATGAGCATGTACTAAAAAAAAGAGATGCTAGCCCACAACAGATGTAGAACCATCCCCTTTATTTTCACACATGCTAATCATGTCATTATTGATCCACTTTCAGCAGAAGACCTCCCAAGAAATACAGAAAAACAATGTTCAACCATGTTCTGTATCTTCAGCTGTTTTACACACACACACACATTGGAAAATGTAACATGACAGAGCATGAATTCACATTTGTGGCATACAAATGCCATGGCATTCAAACTACAATACTGGACTAGATAATGTGATGTCCTGTATGTTCCTCCATTTCCATTACATTTATAGAATACATCTCTACTCAGAACAAAATTGTTCAAGTTACTATCATTAGCTACTGGGTGAAAATCCACTGTAGTTGTCCAATTGCCTCAAGTCAGGTTCCATCAACAGTGAATACTCTCGGCTAAAACAGTTGTACATGCAAGTGAACCAACAGAGAGATGGACATAGCCCTCTGATATACTTTTGACTCTATTCACAGCTCCCAGACTAGGACCATTCCTGAGGCAAGTTCTGGCCAGACAAAATAATACCTAGCGTTTACAATAACAGTACAACAAGATTTTTATAATGATCGATACGGCCCACTGCACACTTCCAAGACCGAGTCTGTAATACCTACATGTTACAAGCAGACCACTATAGTCCCTGTGCCCAAGGAAACAAAGGTAACCTGCCTAAATGATTGTCGCCCTGTAGCACTCACGTCGGTAGCCATGAAGTGCTTTGAAAGGCTGGTCATGACTCACATCAACAGCATCATCCCGGATTCCCTAAACCCACTCCAATTCACATACCGCCCTAACAGATGACGCAATCTCAATCGCACTCCGCACTGCCCTTTCCCACCTTGACAAAAGGAACACCTATGTGAGAATGCTGTTTATTGACTACAGCTCAGCCTTCAACACTATAGTGCCCTCAAAGCTCATCACTAAGCTAAGGACCCTGGGACTAAACACCGCCCTCTGCAACTGGATCCTGGACTTCCTGACGGGCCACCCTCAGGTGGTAAGGGTAGGCAACAACACATCTGCCATGCTGATCATCAACACTGGGGCCCCTCAGGGGTGCGTGCTTAGGCCCCTCCTGTACTCCCTGTTCAAACACGACTCCAACAGTGGTAGGCCTGATCACCGACAACAATGAGACAGCCTATAGAGAGGAGGTCAGAGACCTGTCAGTGTGGAGCCAGGATAACAACCTCTCCCTCAATGTGAGCAAGACAAAGGAGCTGATCGTGGACTATAGGAAAAGGAGTGCTGAACAGGCCCCCATTAACATCGACAGGGCTGTAGAGGAGCGGGTCGAGAGTTTCAAGTTCCTTGGTGACCACATCACCAACGAACTATCATGGTCCAAACACACCAAGACAGTTGTGAAGGGGGCACGGCAACACCTTTTCCCCATCAGGAGACTGAAAAGATTTGGCATGGGTCCCCAGATACTCAAAGTTCTACAGCTGCACCATCGAGAGCATCCTGACCGGTTGCATCACCACCTGGTATGGCAACTGCTCGGCTTAGGGTGGCAAGTAGCCTAGCGGTGTTGGGCCAGTAACTGAAAGGTCGCTTGTTCGATTACCCGAGCCGACAAGGTGAAAACCTGTCTGTCTCCTTGAGCAAGGCACTTAACCCTAATTCTATCCAGGGGCTGACCCTGGTAGGCTGTCATTGAAAATAAGAATTTGTTCATATCTGACTTGCCTAGTTAAATAAAATAAAAAAAACTGCTCGGCATCTGACCGTAAGGCACTACAGAGGGTAGTGCGTACAGCCCAGTCCATCACTGGGGCCAAGCTTCCTGCCATGTCAGAGGAAAGCCCCAAAAATTGTCAAAGTCTCCAGTCACCCTAGTCATAGACTAGCGCCAAGTCAAGTCTAGGACCAAAACAGCTTATACCCCCAAACCGCACGGCAAGCGGTACCAGAGCGCCAAGTCTAGGACCAAAACAGCTTCTACCCCCAAGCCGTAAGACTGCTGAACATTAAATAAAATGGCCACCTGGACTATTTACATTGAACTGCATAGTTGGTTAAGGGCTTGTAAGTAAGCATGTGACAAAGTTGGATTTGATTTGAAAAGCTTAGGCTGAACTTCTGCCACTAGAGTAAAAAATGGAATGAGCATTTCAGAATGTCTATAATGAATAATAAGTTCCTTGAATTGATCCCTGTGGCACACCTGAGTGCAGGTGTAAAATGTCTGACTCATGGCCACCTGCTTATACAATGATTTGTTAAAGAGACTGAGTTGTCCACCAAGCACACGTAAATATAGGCTTGGTTACAAGAGACTACTCTAAGATTTAGAACATTGATATCATCACATGCCCTTGAATTACACAACCGAAACGTTCATGAAGATGATTTTTCTTTGATAACAAATACCATTTGTTACACATTTCATTAGCTACTGTTAGATTGGAGTACTGTATTTATGGAGGTCTGATTTAAGGAAACATACAGTAATAATGAGACATGCTTGCGCCAGCTTTCAGCAGCTTGGGAATATTTCAACTTAAATCCCACCGACTACACGTGAGTGTGGGTGATGGGCAGAATAAATGGCTATGGTAACTCAGAAGTGAAGTGTAGTAAAACTCAGTCCTTGGTGGACAATTGTAGACCTGTTGCAACTACTTAGCATGGTGCCAGTGACGCACTGCCTATACATATTTCAGAGTGTTTGTTCCTCTGAGTGTTTTTCACAAGGTTACTGGGATAATCAGGTGAGGGGTTGAAAGATGACCTGACATCTTGTAGACGGGGGACATGGCAGACCCCACACCTCTGAATAATGCAGTCAACACACAAAGACAAGTAAACAATCAAAAACAACCATTATATGTTGGCAAGTTTTAATTTACATGAAGGCCTTTGTGTACAATCTACTTTCTGTTATTTGCAAAAAATTATTCCTTCTGTGTGATCTTCGAGTGCAAACATTTTCAGAAAAATCTTCCAAATACTTCAGCCAATAGCCCGGGGGAAGGTTTTTTTTGTTTTTTTTCAGTACCGCACTTCAACACTGAAATGAAGTGGGTTAATTTGTAAGACGGGTCCCTCCAATAAAGAGAGTGAGTGATCTAGACCATTTACAATTCCAAGTCATTCAATAATCAATAAAATGCTGGAGGAGTGATCCATCTATTCCCCAATTTACCTGGGAGTCCGTATTAGAAACTGGTCTGAACTGGCCAGCAAGGCACTGGTGTTTAATGTTTTGTACACTCAGTGTATATTGGGTGGTTGAAATGCTACGTTTTAGATTTGATTGCACATAGGTTGTTTGATTTTTTTCATTGTTGATAGTAAAATGGTATATTTGAATCAATGTTATTGTTTCACTGTTATTCTGTCAGCCTCAGCAACCATTATTAGGGTCATTCAATGGATGTTTTGTGCACAAAGGTGATGACTGAAGTGTCTTATTACGAATTTTCAAATCTGACTTCTCTATTCAGCCATGTTTATAGAAAATGTCTATCTAGGCCTGACGTCAGTTAAACTGCAGTACCGACACAAAACTGTAGGAGCAGTCGGAACCCTGGCCCCTTGGTCCACACCCTGGCTCAACCCTTACCCTAACCCCTTTTAGGGCTCCCCCACATCCAAATGTAATCCCGAATTACCACATCAATCCAAGAACCATTGTGATGAGGCCAATCGTTTCACTCTGTAATGACTGAATCCTTTCATTACTTTCAACTTTACTTGACCTGTACGGCAGCCCAAATGTGAAAGTCCATGTCACTTGCACAACTGAATGTACCTTTCTACTCAGTAAGTGCTAATTGCATATCACCTGTAGCCACTTTCCCAATGGACGTCCATCATGGCTCAACACTGCAGTCCAGTTTTCACCTCCACACATCTGTGGCTGGGGAGTGTCAGGAAAGTAGGACCTTAATTATGCCCTGGGGATGTAGAGGGATCCTTGAGCTAGACCTTCTGCCGTGAATTATAATGAGACGACAGTGATGACAGCTGTCGAATCTATGTATCTATCAACTGTGATGTTCCTAAAATGTTTGATTCTGCATTTGACATGAAGTTCAACATGTCACAAAAATATATATCCTCTGAAAAGCTTGGATATAGTGAATTATAAACAGCTAGGTGGCTAACATTAGCTAGGCTAGGGTTAGAGATTAAAGTTAGGGGTTAAGGTGACATTTAGGAGTTAGGGGATACGGTTAGGGGAAAGGGTTAGCTAACTTGCAAAGTAGCTAAAAAGTAGTAAGTAGATGCAAAGTTGCTAATTGGCTAACAAACAAGTTGTCTGTGATGGGCTTCAAACACGCAACCTTTGTGTCTCTAGACATTTGTTATATGGTGTCCATCCTCCCGAACAACCTCCCTCTTTCTGTTTAAGCATAAGTAACCTTCTGTCTTATGTAACCATAATAAAGTAACATCTCGTACTAATTTGAGTGTTACAGATTTACATTTACTATGTTAAGTCTAGTCTGAGGCCAGGCTGCAACTTTGGAGGCGCAATATAAACATCATGGCAATATATGGATAGACTCCTAAAGTTTCACCCTGGTGGATGAATTCCTTGGCGTGCCGTGAATGTTTAATATCATTGACCGAGATACCCATCTCACCCAGTCCGTGCAAGAAAAGGTCTGAGGAGACGAAGGTGATGACGTTTGAGCGAAACGGGAGAAGCACGGGGCTTGTTCTGTATAAATAGCCTACAAAAGTTTCCAAGCAAGAACATAAGCAAGTGTAGCACCCACGAGCAGAAAGAGTGAGGACCTGAGCTGCGAAATAGAGAGGGAGAGAATAATACCAAAGACACGGATAGTTGCCAAGAGAACTTAGCTGAAGTTCGACTTGTTTCGCATTCTCTCGGTTCAAGCGCAAGATCTTCAGCACCATGGACAGCATCAGGGTCAGAGCAGTCTTCTACCTCGGCGTCTGTCTGTCCGTCTTCAGTGTTGTTTGCCAGGGGCAGATGTCAAACGCCAGACTCTCTTCACAAGAGGAACAATTTCCACTGGTATATGTCACCAGAGATTTGGTAAGTCACTTTACTAATGCCTTTGTACTTGTCTTTTTGGAGGATTTTAGGATAAAGCAGTTTGTTTCGATTCAAACCAATCCAGAACGTGTTAAAGTATTATATATGTTTTCCATCAACTGTTTGACTATTCTTTTACAGAGATGGAGGATAGTCTACTTTTACCTTACCTATTCAAATTAGCTGTAGGCTCTATGTTATAAAGTATCTATCTATCTATCTTATCTACATGATACATTTGACTTTTTTCAGGCTGATGCGCTCGAGGGGCTTCTGGAAGGCGTGCAGCAAGACAGCAGGATAGGTCTATCAGTGGAGAAAAAAGAAAGTCTCATTCCACGGGTAAGTAAATTAAGTATAGAATAACCTTCGTTATTTAACATCTACCTTATATCTCTAATTTCCCAAACGCAACAGGTTGTACCAGAGCCATATATTTGGAGAGCCAGAATAACGTATGGTGCTGTGAGAAGTTGTCTGTTACATAGAATATGCATTTATTTGGAAACAGCAATGTGCAAGTAGGACCTAACGAATTTAGCTAATCTCTCTCTTCGCTCATATGTATAGTGTGACGTTGGAGAGCGGTGCGCTATGAAGCACGGGCCGCGCATCGGAAGGCTTTGTGACTGCCTACGAGGCACAGCGTGCAACACATTCTTCCTGCGTTGTTACTGACCCCAGTCACAGACCTATACCCTCAGGCGCACAACATTTCGGAGACCCATGATTGTGATACTCCCATGCACCTATGCCGTTACCGATGTAAATGTCAGTCTGCATGTATAACTTTGTCTTGAATTCCTTTGTCTTCTTGAAGTATAAGTACATGTATTTCTTTGTTTAATAAAACATATTCATAAAGCGCCATGCGTCCTCTTGCATTGTAGACTACTAGCCTTTTGATGTACAATTAAATAAAAAGTTAACTTATTATTTTCCTATGGCATTTGTAGACCTACAGCTAAATATAAATCAGTTTAGGTTAAACTCCAAATGGGTTGCTTATGACAATTTGATTAAGTTTCATCCATCAGAAATACTGTCTAAAATGTTGTTTTTATTAGGCCTACATTTTTTAGGTCGGAATGTTGCTCACATTTCAGTTTACTGGATAAAAGACCAAGGTGATAACGTTTGGAAATAATGTTACATTGATGAAATAGATCTTAGGCCTTAATCTTGCTGAGAGATGCAGTCACTGCTGTCTTGCAGCAGATGACTTGCTGCAGATGTCTTCGCTCCATAATGACTAGGCCTATGACTAATTGTGCTGCCATCATAAGGCTTTCCAATCAAATATGAATCAATCTCTCAAAATTTGAGTTGACCTGGATGGACAAGTGGTGATCTTTAATACGAGATGGATTTGGAGCTTGTCTCAGTCAATGGTTGATGAGCCGGTGTATATACAAAAATGATATGAAGCACATTTCTATCACTAATAGCTTATATTAACCTGCCTGGCCCTTTGGCTGAGATCAAATTAAAATTGTGTAATAATGCTTGCCATATGAAGACCTATGGCATTTTCAACCTGCAGATTTCTTATATTAGAGGCCAGGTGCACTCAAAAACGTGATTTTCCTGTATTTTACATATATAGTTCCACACTATAAGGTTGGAATAATACTGTGAAATTGTAAAAAATGATGATAATGCCTTTTAAGTGTAAGAGCAGTTATGAAAATACCTGAAATTTCAGCCTGTTTTGTCTTCCTACTAGCTTGGAAAGAAAGTACAGTGCAATATCAGAGCCCTCACTGCTGCGCCATCATCCTATTTTTTTCAACCTAATTGAGGAGAATAAGAACAATCCAAAATGTCTATTTGATACTGTCGCAAAACTAACTGAAAAGCATGATTCCCCAAGAGAGGCCTTTCACTTCAGCAGTGATGAATTCATGAACTTCTTTGACGAAAAGGTGATGATCATTAGAAAGCAAATTACAGACTCCTCTTTGAATCTGCGTATTTCTCCCAAGCTCAGCTGTCCTGAGTCTGCACAACACTGCCAGGACCTAGGATCAATGTAGACACTCACTTTTTTTTATCCTATATCTCTTGACATATTCAGGAAAATTGTCACGGCCTCTAAACCTTCAACCTGCATACTGGACCCTATTCCAACTAAACTACTGAAAGAGCTACTTCCTGTGATTGGCCCTCCTATGATGAACATAATAAATGTCTCCCTATCCACTGGATATGTACCTAACTCACTAAAAGTGGCAGTAATAAAGCCTCTCTTGAAAAAGCCAAACCTTGACCCAGAAAAAAATAAAAATAAAAAATAGCTGCATTTATCAAATTTCCCATTCCTCTCAAACATTTTTGAAAAAGCTGTCGCCACAACTCACTGCCTTCCTGAAGACAAATAATGTATACGAAACGCTTCAGTCGGGTTTTAGACCCCATCTGTCATGAATGGGTGCATACATCGACCAAGACGCAGCGCAGGGATTATAGTTCGACATGATTCATTATACTATGTAATAATTATATATAATTTACTATGTATAATCACACACCAAATGACGAACTATACAACACAAAACAAACACGATAGACAACGTCACGTTCACCAAAACAAAACTGAAATGAAATGAACGGACGTAACACAAGCACACTTACTTTCACCGTGACTGCGACATATAACGACAACGACCCACAACCCAGTGTGAAAATCTACAAACCTATGTAGGATCCCTAATTAGAGACGATGCGCTACAGCTGCCTCTAATTAGGGATCCCACACAAACCACCACCAGAAAGAATAGACCTGTCAGACTCTGACCATGGTTACATAGAGAAGCCTTGGCCAGAGCCTGACACCAACATAACACTGAGACTGCACTCGTGAAGGTGGTGTCAGACCAAGGCTCTGCATCTGTCCTCGTGCTCTTAGACCTTAGTGCTGCTTTTGACATGATGATCAATGCTTGGCTGCCGTTTGACAAATAAAAATAATCTAGCTCTTTTGTCCATAATAATCTCATCATGTAGTAGCCTATACCCGCACTGTATCTGCAAGCTGTTGGCTAGAGCGCACGTGCCAAGACCAGGGTGGGCACATTTGCTATATGCAAAATGTATGCGATGGAAATATTTTTTGGGGGGGGTATATGGGGATTTAACAGAAATTGTATCTTTGTGTACTACATCATCACACTTTTATCTGCAACAAGTCAGTTTGATGGAAACACGGTGGGAAATGTGCATATTGTTTTTATGCAGATTTTTTGACAATTCGCATGAAAATCTGTCGCCAATTGGATGGAAACCTAGCTAGTAAGGTTGTTACCCAGAAATGATTCGATAGTGATAAAGACGGCTGCATTGGACCTTTAAGACAATGGCTATACAGTGCCTTCAGAAAGTATTAATACAATTTATTATTAACGATTTATTCCACATTTTGCTGTGTTACAGCATGCATACAACATTGATTTTCTCATCCATCTAAACACAATAACCCATAATGACAAAGTGAAAACATGTTTTCTGATAAAAATGTATTGAAAATGAAATCCAGAAATCTCTCTTTTAAATAAGTATTCACACCCGAGTCTGGGTAATACCCCAAGAGCTTTGCACACCTGGATTGTACAATATTTACAATAATTTTCAAGTTTTGCCATAGATTGTCAAGCCAATTTAAGTAAAAACTGTAACTAGGCTACTCATTCAATATTATCTTGGTAAGCAACTCCAGTGTATATTTGGCCTTGTGTTTTAGGCTATTGTCCTGCTGAAAGGTGGATTTGTCTCCCAGTATCTGTTGGAAAGCAGACAACCAGGTTTTCCTCTAGGATGTTGCCTGTGCTTATCTCTTTTCCATTTCTTTTCATCCTAAAAAACTCCAAAGTCCTTGCCAATGACAAGCATAGTAACTACAATGTTGTTGATCCATCCTCAGTTTTCTCCCATCACAGCCATTAAACTCTGTTTTAAAGTCACCATTGGCTTCATGCTGAAATTCCTGAGCGGTTTCCTTCCTCTCCGGCAACTAAGTTAGGAAGGACGCCTGTATATGTGTAGTGGCTGGGTGTATTGATACACCATCTAAAGTGTAATTAATAACTTCACCATACTCAAAGGGATATTCCATGTCTGCTTTTTTTATTTGTATCCAGGCATTGGAAAACCTCTGTTCTTTGTGGTTGAAATTCACTGCTCGACTGAGGGACCTTACAGATAATTGTATGTGTGGGGTACAGAGATGAGGTAGTCATTCAAAATCATGTTAAACACTATTATTGCACACAGACTGATTCCATGCAACTTATGTGAATTGTTAAGCACTTTTTTACTGAATTTATTTAGGCTTGGCATAACAAACGGGTTGAAGACTTGACTCAAGCCATTTCAGCTTTCATTCATTTGTAAACATTTCAAAAAACATAATTCCAAGTTGACATTGTGGGGTATAAACCAGTGACACAACATCTCAATTTAACATGTGGAAAAAGTCATGGTGTGTGAATACTTTAAGGCACTGCAGATTAACTTAAATGAAATTGTGTGATAGGCTAATAGGCAATGATTGTCCGTTTTGTGGATATAAACCATATTTGGTTAATTCTAGCTAAACGGCTAGGCCTACAGCCTGTGTCAACCTGTCAAATTGTCATTGCACCAGATGTCATGTGGTCATTAAATCCGTTAAGAAACAGGAATGATTACTGTGCTTCGATGACTGTTTGCGGGCAGGGTGCTTAGATAGGCTCTGCTATAGTGTCAGCAATCGACGTCGAGACAAAATATTGTTTGTGGACAAACGAGTTAAACGCCCCACCTTTTGACCGTAAATCCGTGTAGAACCATTGGGAGCTCTCGCGCGTTGTGACTCACATGGCCGCGTGGCGTGTACACATCAGCAGCGTCACTGTCTGACCACTGTGCAAATTACACTGACGAATTTCACTGTGCCGTTTCTGCTGTGTTGTGCTCTATGTGTGCACCCTCTGTCTGTCGGAGTAGAGTCAAGATTACCAGCCGTTCCGTCGTTGAAAACGCAGGACTCACGAGAGCATCAACTAGTAAATTAGGTTAGATATCCTTTCTAAGATGTTTACTTTATGCTACGAATCATTTCAGTGTAGTATAATTCTATAATGGTAAGATGCCTGATTTGATTCATGGCCCCAATATAGCTGTCATTTTCACTCTTCTATTATAGTTCCATGATAGGGGACACCTTTAGAGGGAAAGGTCTTCCTCAGTTTTCAGAAATACGTTGAACAGCCTTCCTGGAGTTTGTCAATGCTTATGCCGAAGGATAATCACAATTTTGCTACATTATTGGTTGTAACTAACCCCAGGTTTAGGCCCATCTTATATGCTTCCTATAGCTGCTTTTTTGTTGAGCTATTTTGTAAAAAAATGTACCCTTTCCTAAATTTTGTATTTTATAAAACAAGGGCCCAATCAAAACCAGTAACCAGGTTTCTGGGATATCCCAGTTAGGCCTACCAGCTTTGAGTAGGGCCCCAAGTTTCTCTAGTTAGCTTTCAGTTTGATTGTGGTACTAGAGCGACATCTAGTGGTTACTTGGAGACCCACACAAACTTCAATGCCCTTGTTTGGTTAATGCAATCGATCACAAACAAAATCAACTTTCATGTACTTTTCTCTTTAAGTGCAATTCCAACGTGGGCAACTACTGTTTGGTCAAAGAAGTAGCTCAACATGGCCACATTTGCCACTGTCCAAAAGTATTATTAGTGTAAACACTTCTGAGGTGTCTGTAGACTAGAGCTCTGTTGGCAATGTCAGTTGTGCTGTTTTCTGTCTCCCCTCAAACTGTATTGATTACTAAACAAATGCACATTTTCAAGAGAAAAAGCTTTCCCGGTACATAAGAATCAACGGTAGTCCAAGTTGACTCTGGGAGGCATCGTTCATATTTAATGCTCAACTTGTTTCTATTATATCCCTCAAAAGTGGACCCATTTAATTACAACAGAAACCCAGATAAAGCATTTTTATGCCTTTATTTCTTAGAGAATGTTAATCTCTGTCAGATGCTGAGGCTGGAAAACATCTAAAAATAAAATGATTTCCAGTTGAAAATCATTATTTTGAACAAATCTGGAAAATACTGGCAATCGCTGAACTCTAAGACCAACATTACTAGGAGTCAAAAAAAGTGAGTCTCAATCAGCGGAGATCCAACAGTTTTTAAATGAATGAAAACAGAAAAAAATAATGTGCAGTGTCATGTATATTGGATAACTATCCTATCAAAAACCCTAGTAGACAAAATGTTAGTGTTTGCATTTAGAACTATGTCTGAAATATCCAAACACACAAGATTTCACCTTTCACAACCTAGTTATTATTCCATGTTTCCAAGTCAGACAGGGCATTTGACACTAGTTTATATTATTGGTTCTCTCAGAGAACAGAAACTCGTCAGGCATTTGTCAGACATTTCTGTAAATTCAACACAGGCTTCAATCCAATTAAAAAATAAAAATGTCAAAGAAACATGTATGTGGCTTGAACGAATCCATCAGTTCTCTGCTACTTAGAATGCAGTCCGTTCCCAACGTTCATCAATTTCAGAGTTCGCCTAGATCAAAGTACAGCAAGTTCACTACTCAGAACCCATTCCCTTTAGGGAAATTAATTCCAATGACAAACACCAGACACTGTTAGTCATTTGTGCTTTGGCGGGTTAAAATTAGGGCTGGAGTTTCCCTGCCAATCTTGAATTAATTTTCATTTCTTCAACAACAAAAAATGTATAAACTGTTTTCCTGTAAGTCTGGCCCATTGTCGCGCACAACGTTCTCCAGACCTCCATGCTGAAATTGGGTGGCTGTGGTCATTCTTAAGAGTTTGAAATGAGCCGAGACACTACGGCGAGGTCTACTATTCTTTTCACTCTGGTGTACTGTGCTAAATGGACTCGATCTGCCTGCGGACTTTCTCGGAGGCAAGCCGGTCCAGCGAACGTTGCCTAGTGACAACTACGAGGGCAAACAGCATGGTGAGGCCCAACATGGCTCCCTCAAACTTCCAGAAAAGGTGTTCCTCCATCAGGGTAGAGCGGCAGCTATGAGCAGAATGGAAACAAGCGTCTTTATTATGGAAATGTTAGCTTGACTGAATAGTTTTTATGATATGTAAAAACCATCAAAAATACATTTTCATTCAAATCAGTTTGTAGTAGTCTAAACATTTGAGTTTGTAATCTATTATGAAAAAGCACTTCCTAGTGTAGATCTTATGATTAGTCATCTATTTACATCCAATTCACACAATATCTGGATCCAACCAGTCAAATTATGAGACCGCTCGGCATCATGTCAATAGCAGCTGTAGGGACTCACCTCTTGTACTCGTCTTTATTAGACTTGGTGCAGTTTATCCTCTCCACGTATCCCGTCTGAATACATGCTGCCCATGACTTCTAGAGAGAGGACAGGATGGTTAAGGGAGCCTAGACTACCAACTGTCGAAAATGATGCATCAACAAACACAAAACACAATGTTTTCATGACAGTAATGTGTTGGTGGAAGGTGCAAAGGAATTTAATGGGTTTAAACCAAATTTACAAGTCCAAGAGAAAAGTTGAAGAGAGGGTTTTATTATGGCTTGGAAGCATCCTAAACCAGGTTACAGTGTTATTCTCTTTCACTGAGCTAGCTTAAACCTGCCCATTTTAAAATCAGATTATCAGATAAGAGTATCCTAGAAAGCTATAGTTAAGCTAGCTTGTTACAGTTAAAAGGCCTTCTTAAAGGTTGAAGTCCACCATCATAAGCAACCATTTGGACTGTGAGGTGGCATAAATCATGACTACATTAATGGCATACGTCTTTTAAGCAGAGACCATTTGGACTGTGAGGTGGCATAAACCATGACTACATTAATGGCATACGTCTTTTAAGCAGAGAACTATTGGCGGACAAAATAAAATGTAAGGAGAAGTGTGTGGAGGGAGATGGACAAAGATCTCACCGACTGGAAGGCGTTGCACCGGGAGCATTCCACAGCAACCACAAACTCCTCCATTTGCCAACAGGGGGTGGTTACCGGCCTGGCCACTAGAACACAGGCAAAACAAAAGGCATTGAATCAGTACCTGAAAACGGCTGGGAATAGTTTTGACAAAAATGGTGGTGAATGACATGAACAGTGACACTTCTTTTTAACCTGACATAAGTGAAGTAAATTGGATCTTCTACTGGAACATTGATAAATGTTGCAAATAGTAGATATACATATCAGCCCCACACACAAACATTTGCTTCCCTGTGAAATATGTAGCTAACTTGCTATACAAACAATGTATGAGCACTGCACATCAATCATGTACTCAAAGTTCTCCAACTCATTCATAAATACATATAAAGTATAGTACCTGTGGTCTTCTCCTCGCTCAGCAGAGCTGCACCAAACACTCTGAAAGAGACAGTAATGAGGGTTAAGCTCTGAAGCAATACAGAACATAAAGCATTATCAGCAAGAAGTATAACTCACCTGAGAGACACCAAACCCCAGAAGAGTGCATGCAAGGCCAGGATTCTGGGCCTCAAGCACGACATGGGGATTCTGCAATCGCTCTCCATCCTCCCCATGCAGGTGTGTGAGATGTGCGCCACAATTACAACCAAGGCTGGAAGCTTGTCATAGTGGAATTATTCTCTATGGTCCCAAATGTCTGAAACCTGTCACACAATCAAATGGCCACTAAGAGACTGAAACAATAGACATGGGCAATGCTCATGTTCAACAACTAAACACCCATTTGGCCCGTTAATAATTATCAACCACTAAGACAGTTTAAAAGAGATCAAAGAAGCTTATCTAGTTGCCACTGTTAATCTCATTACATGTCCAATTGAAGCATGCTGGTTCAAGTTCAACCGTGTCTAGTGCTGGACCTCATACATACCATTGTCTTCCAGTCATTTAAACTACCTCCCCCAACAGATACAGCCTAGGTCGACTGTGGACACCTACCTCTGTGGGCAAGGTCTACTAGACAAGGCATTAGCTAGATAAATAGCTGTAACTGACTTCATGATGAATACATTGGCCAGGGGTGGTTTATCCAGCCATTTCACTCTATTGACTCACCAGTGAATGAGACAATACAGTAAACCTTTCACCATTCACCTGGACTTTAACCTTGATCTCATCTTTCCAATAGCAATATTAGGTAGCTCCCTAAACATTGTGAGCAAAGAAAAGTCTCTTTTAAGGAGTGCAGTTGTGGCTAACTAGTTATCTAACAACTAGCAACAGTTACAACGCTAGTTAAGATAAGTTACTTAGGTAACGTTAACATTTAGCTAGGTTAGCTTGACAACGTGCCAGTAATCCTTTGAAATAGCTAACTTAGCTAGTAGCACTATCATAACTTGGTTTAAGCACTAACTAGCTAGCAAGTTAGTTAGTTAGTTACATGACATACCAAGCAAAATGATTAGCAGCTGGCTATTTTGTTCCAAGTAACGTTAGCCTAGCGGTGAGGTTAGGTTTACTAGCTTATATAGCGAGAAGATGGCTACCTAGCATACTCACCAAAAGCCCTTCTTATAAACGCAATGCAAAAATAATTGACCATAAAACTGTAACGTTGTAATAAGCTATTATTCGTTGAAAAACAAACCTTAACAGATAGTTGGTGTGGTTTGGTTGCTTTCTATCAGTTTCCGTTTAGTGGAGAAGCGCACAGCCATTTTGAGTCATGTTGTAAACGCCGATGAATACGTACGTCATCAAATACGTTGCACGCTGGTTGCATCGACAGCGCCCCCTATAGCACCTGTCCTGAATGCAGCCATTAATAACGTGTGTCTAGGTCTGCTGTTAGTGAAATAACTGAAAAACATTTGACATGACTGATTATGTTGGATAACTGAAATGACTAGGGGCCCGGTCCGCCCAGATGCTGCTGATAGATCATGCGGTCCACCATGCCCTATCTTGTCTATATTCTACCTGGCTCTGAGAATAGTGCGTTGAATTGCTCACAACATACGGATAACACAGCAGCACTCCATCCACTCTAATGAAAATAATTTTAATTCTGCACTTATGCTGCACTGTAACTGCAGTCACACTGCAAAATTACTGCAGTTAAAAAAAACAGTGTTATTTTGGAAGCAGTATTTGAAGCATACTGCAGTTATACTGCACTCTAACTACAGTTATACTGCAATTGCTTTTCGTAAGGCAGGTATTGGAGACATGCATTGGCTACGGTCAACTGGAAATTATGTAGGCCAACATCTGACATGATCAAATTCTTATTTACAATGACGGCTTACCTACAGGGTCAGCCCCTGGAGCAAATGAGGGTTAAGTGCCTTGCTCAAAGACACATCGACAGGTAATTGTTTTCTCACCTTGTCGGCTTGGGTATTCGATCCAGCGACCTGGCCCAACGCTCTAACCGCTAGGCTACCTGCCGCCCAGGTACACTGTGTCCGCAATACTGTTATTACATTATAGATACTGGCAGCAGTTAAATCTTGGTGGGGAAAAATTTGTTTTAGGATTCATGCCAGCAAAGCCACTAGACAGCACTAAACATTACATTAATTGCACTATAACGGTGGCCAAAAACTGTTAGGGCCAACATAAAGCTATGCCAACAGCGGAGTCCCAACAGCAGTCCCAACACCTTACCACTGCTAAACCTGGCTACCAGCAGAGCCTTGTCTGGCAGTGAAACAGTTCATTCAGCCTCATTTACTGCCTTTAAAAAAAACATAGCTGATATAGCTGACTTGCTTAAACAAATGTGGTTTCTACACTCTTAGAAAAAAATAGTTATTCGGCTGTCCCCATAGGAGAACCCTTTGAAGAACCCTTTTTGGTTCCATGCAGAACTATTTTGGGTTCCATGTATAACCATCTGTGTAAAGGGTTTTACATGGAACTCAAAAAGGTTCTGCCTGGAACCAAAAAACTTCTGCCTGGAACCAAAATGGGTTCTTCAAAGGGTTCTCCTATGGGGACAGCCAAAGAACCCTTTTAGGTTATAGATAGCACCTTGACTTCTAAGAGTGTACTGACAATTGAGATGTACAAACTATGGCATAAGGGGACGACAAGCGGATAAGAGGCAATCCGTAATTTCGATTAAGACATTCATGAGCGAGCTACGACGGACGTAGCCAATATAACTATTTGTTCAGCACTTTTGAAATGTACAGCAACATAATTCAGAGCATGGGCCGTACTTACAGTGTTCTCCCTGTACACCATAGGATAAATAAAGGGGGCATATAAGCAGACAATGAAAGCTCTTACAATATTCGATGATTGCGTTTCTCTAAAACAGGTTATAGGCTACATGTGCACCACCAAGTCAGAACAGTAGGCGAAATTAAGAGGTGAAAATAGACCAAATGATTAGGGTGAGAGAGATGGGCTACTAACAGCTTACTACACAACATACACTTAGTATTACTTTCTTAGCTACAGTATACATATCTCCCTGGCATATTACATAATTTATTTAGCAGCATACAATACATTTTTGTCACCTTGTTGTGCTGTGCTCACATAAACAGGAAAGTGGTGTGGCTGTCCTTCACGGGCAAATTTTGTAATCAAATTTTGTCATCAAAGTCTGTCATTCTCTGGATTTATGGTGCTTTCAAGACAACTGGGAACTCTGAAAAAAACAAGGTCAAATCATGATGACGTCAGTGATCTTCAGGTCGTAGTTCCAGAAAGAGGCCTGAGTTCCAGATTTACAATTCCGAGTTGGATGACTGTTCAAAACATATTTTCCCAGTAGTAGCTTGTTTTTTCCCAGAGTTCCCAGTTGTCTTGAACTCACTAAAAGCCAGATTTCGCAGTTCCGAGTTAACAGTTGTTTTGAGCGCAGCACAAATCATGCTTCATTGACAGCATGGCCAATGTTGAATGTTTATAATTTTAAGCTAGGAAAAGATACCCTTATTCCTAGACTTGGGACCACACAGCCACTCCACTAAATAGCAAGCTAGTGATTGCTTTGCAATGCTTGCAGTTAGCCACTGATTCCTTCCAAACCACTCATTGATACATTTGCGATTTTCAACTTGTTGCGTAATGTTTATGTCCAATGGCCGATGAGCACTGATACCTTTTTATCTATAATATCTCTTCATTATTTCTCCTCATATTACAAGGATTAAAAAGGATTTGCCAGTAGATTGTAGACTTGATTCATGATGATGACTGCTAGCTAAGATTTAGAAAGTATGATGTTGACATGATCAGTCCAATCAAAGCTACTGTAGATGTAGCGTGATTTGACGTCATTTTATCTGTGGCCAATGACCTTGAGACTTTTTAGATGGGCACTTCTAATGTAACTCTATGGCAGCACCCAAGGGTCTTGAATTTTCTAGTCTTAGACTTGGCGGTGATGTAGTGTCCCCATGAGTGACAGAACACTGAGCCAATCATGGTGCAGCGCTCCGTATTTACCGCTGGCTGCCCCACCACCACAGAAAGCACTGAGCTAGGCTGAAACCTGCATTTTGGAGCTGCTTTACTCAAGAAAACAGAAAAGAGACCATGTTTGTATGCGGCTTTATTAACTCAATGATTAATATACATTGTTTTAGATAAAATGAGCAAGGGCTAGGCCCTGTATTATGGGTCGCCACAGGATACTGGTAGACCATGGCTCTGTCTATTAAGAAATCATGGTAGATACACAGTTTTAAAATACAATAATACCTGGTTGGTTGTGGCCAATGATTTGGAAATAAACTCACAAATGAGATGTACTAAGTGATAAAAAATGACATTTGTTCTACGGTGAGGTTTATATATAAACCTATAATACATTCGCCATAGTTAATTTTGTTTAGAAATGTCAACCTGTAAGAAACTGTAAGCAGGCATTCGTAAAAACAATTACAACGTCGTCACAGTGTAACGGGACACAACACTCAAAACCACATATCCCACATCCACAAAGTTGTTTTTGTCTGTGATGAAAAAACTAAGCATGGGTCTTGTAGTTTAAGTTTGTGCTTTACACGCCTCCCGCTTCTATTAAATAACAACATATCCCACAAAGCGTTTCGAAACGACGTGCATAAAGTCATCCGTCTCGCATTGCAACTTTTCCCTTGGGGGCTTGTGTCCAGTTAACTGTACACTAATTGTGATCAATTATGTTTATGGCAGGTACAGGCAACGGGGTCTGCGGGGTAGGCCAGGGGCCAGGCTCTAGTTCTGGGTCCTGCAATCCGCGAAAGTTTAGCGAGAAGATAGCACTCCTCACCCAGCGACAAGCTGAGGACACCGCAGCCTTCCAGGAGGTTATGATGGACATCACTTCCACCAGGGTGAGTCGAGAGGACAGGCCTTCGTGCTTTGTGCTGATACAACAAGAGTAACCATAAAGCTGTCAAAAATATTCAAACGTCAGTGATGTTCACTACCAGACAGTAAGAGGACTTTCACTTTTCAGAGGCGCAATAAATTCCAGGCCATATCAAGCAGCGCGCTCAATTTTACAATATAGAGACTATCGCCGCTAATAGGCTAAACCCTGGTTGACAAATCTCAGTTTAATCCAAAGTGTCGATATAATTTAACTTCAAAACACTCTAACTGTATTCTTTAAACATAATATATGTTTTATATTGACTTTTACCACATTTATTGCATGCTTATAACACCTGTTGATTTGCCATACAGCTGCATGGAGTGCAGGCTGCCCACAACCTCCAAGGCTAGAATTACAAATTGCACCCTTGGGTTAGCCTGCATAGTAGACTTGACCAATATAAATATGTTAAGACTTATGGGCTATGCCCTCACGTTGCTATTTATGGGGGTGTCCATTAGGCTAGGGGTGCCCTGATTTGTTAGTGTGTCAATAGGAAATGTAATTACTATTCTATTTCTATGGGAGTGTCACTATCCGACTACACAGTTGGAGTGCTACAACCTCACAGTTCAGTGAGTGCATTAAGTAGTGAATAATATTATATTTTATGTTCTTGTTTTGGAATCTAATTGCCTTCTGTGCACAAGTTTGAGTTTCCTTATTCTGCATTATAGAGCACACTGTCCATGTTATAGCTGGGCTACATTGCACCTCAATCTCCAGTGTTGTGAACACAATGCAGTATCCTATTGAATAAGCCTCTGGTGTCGCAACCTGGTCTCAGAGCATTTCGTATTATTCTGTATGTAAATCCGGGACACTCCATTTAAGATGATATGTCACGTTTTTGTATTTTATGTATTAATTTGTGAATGTCCATCACCTATTTCGTATGATATGAATTAGCAAAACGTACAATATGTTACGAATTTGCTAAACGTATGATAGGTTATGAATTCAGGCTAGGTAGCTAACGTTAGCTAGCTGTCTAATGTTAGCTAGGCTAAGGGTTTGTGTTAGCTAGAAGGGTTAGGGTTAGCTAAAAGGGTTAAGGTTAGCGTTAGGGGAAGGGTTAGGTAACATGCAAAGTAGCTAAAAAGAACAATGGGGAAAAGGTATACCCAAACAGCTTAAACAAAATAAATCTATAAGATTTACGCAGCAACAGAGTGCTCCTTTTTCTTTATTCTTCTGGATAGTCACCAGTTGAAGTATCCTGGGGTAAGGATTTTTTTTAGCTAAAAATAAGTAAGTAGCTGAAAAGTTGCTAATTAGCTCAAATGCTAAAGTTGTCCGTGATGAGATTAAAAACGTGAAAACGGTTGGGTTGCTAGACATTCGCGTTCCACCCTACTTTCGTTTTTGCCTTAAGCAACCATCTGTCTTATGTAACCATACCAAACGTAACATATTATACTAATTTGATTTTCCCAGATTTACATTTACTATGTTACGTTTAGTCTATGAGACCAGGCTGGGTGTCAGGTGAAATGAGGTGCAGCCCCGTTCTGGCTTGAAACGGAGGAGCCTAGACCTCATGGCACTTTTTTTATGGTAGCTCTTTGACCTCTTGAATAGCCTACACTTTGCATATCATTAATACACAAATTCATCATGTTACCTAACCACCATGCAACACTATCCTTAACATAGCAGTAGGAGATGGTAGTCAGCTACACTTATAGTTTATTACACATTGGCTTTTGAAGTATGCCAAGGTCTTTCCCCTGCAGTATCTTATTCCCATGTTCATGCCAAGGGTTGGCAGTAATGGGGTATTCTTTCCGAGATCGAGCCGACAGTCGCCTTGACTCACTCTTATAGTGTCACAATGTACGGAATATACTTTGCCTCAGTTTTACACTTACCAGTAATTCCATTATACAAGTGAGACTATTATAGCACTGACTGGAAATTCCATTAGCTTTTTCTGGTAATTAACCAAATTAAACTAGTTGTCTTGATTCACTGCTCCTTTATCCCCCCCACTTTCCTGGTCTCAGATTCAGGTCCAGAGAGCGCGGCAGGCCAGAAGCCTTGGCACATATTATGGAGGCTCCCTTCCCAATGTCAACCAGATTGGGAGAAGCACTTCAGATGTACAGTTGAGAGTTATTACTTACATATTACTTAGAACTACATTACCTACTACTTATTACTCAATTTCTATTTATTAGCCTATTTACATACATATAGGCTATAACAATGGTTATATGATGTAGGCTACTGAAAGTCAAATGAACCCTTGATCTGTCTGACTCTTTTTAGGGTCAGCTCCCGTGTTGTCCAGACAATGGCTGCCCCACAAGACTTCACCCAATGGCAGAGCATGCACAAGGAGAGGGTCGGCTCAGTTTCCCAGTCAGGCCAAACAGGAGGCATGTATCCTTTATGCTCAATCAAAGGGCAGGCAGTGATGGGTCACTTAAAGTGACAAAGTGAAGTGAGGTCACTGCTAGTGTAACAACGTCTGTATTGCTTAGTTGATCCCATAGCACAGTAGACACCAACTGGTCAAGCCATTTCTAGTCAATCACCAAACATTTCTGTAAAAAACAAATGATAAAGCCTTGCGTTCCTATTTTTTTTTATTTGTTTCTCACTGTTGACAGTAGTTGCACTTGATTCAGCAGCCCTAGCGCCGGTAAGGCAAAGTGTTCCCATTTTGAACCATTTCATATGTCTGAAGGTAGAACTCCGCCTACCCGGCAGGCCCAGCCTGCATAGTAGATAGTAAATCAAATGCACCTATAGGCCTTCCGCTGGCCAATCAGATAGCTTGGATCTCAGTGTCTGCACAGTTTCCTCACGCCATAGACTCTAAAAAGAAGCCTTGAACGCACAACAAAGTTGATTTCAAAACTAAAAATAAATAAATAAAGGTTAATTTAACCTTTATTTAAGTAGGCAAGTCAGTTAAGAACACATTTTTATTTACAATGACAGCCTTCACTGGCCAAGCTCGGATGACGCTGGGACAATTGTGCACTGCCTTATGGGACTCCCAATCACGGCCGGTTGTGATACAGTCTGTGTTTGAACCAGGTTGTCCGTAGTGATGCCTCTAACACTGAGATGCAGTGCCTTAGACCACTGTGCCACTTGGTGCCCTAAGGGTGGCAGGTAGCCTAGTGGTCAGAGTGTGGGCCTGGTAACCAGAAGGTTGCTGGATCAAACCCCTGAGCTGACAAGGTAATGCATGGAGGATGAAAATAGGAGCTCATTTTGGATGCCAGCACTGTTTACATTTAGATGCAGGAGCTCCACAATACTTTTTAGCTAATATTGTAGAAGAGGAACAGGAGCTCAAGCAGTAGTAAATTGGTGGTGCCGGTACTCAGTGCCGATGAGCTCCTGCCCAAGTCAAGCACTGGAGGACGACCATAACAGTGGATGTAAAGCAATAGGTATATATTGCAATAAATGTGTTGCAATAAAGGGGTGAACTATTGCCTTAAATCCACAGTAGCCTACTTCCTACTTCCTGTATGTCAAGATTACCAAACAGCTATTGTGTGTAAAAGCGTGCTGGGGTCAAATGCCACACTACTGATTTTCGTCTGTCCCCTTTTTGGTTCCAGGTAGAACCCTTTTGGGTTCCATGTAGATCTCGCTGTGAAAATGGTTCTACCTGGAACAAAAAGGCTTCTACCCAGAACCAAAAAGGGTTATGCTATGGGAACAGCCAAATAACCCTTTTAGGTTCTAGATAGCACCTTTTTTTTTCTAACTGTTGATCTACTTAAGTAACAGATAGAGGGGATGAATCATGTATACTGCACAGTGTAGGCAATGCCCTGTCAACTTTTAATACCATTGTTTGCCAGCAGTAGGTCACTGTGTATAGCCTTAACACTCCCTCACAGACTGACAACTCTCCCTACCGCTCAGTTCATCTGTCTCCACCACCCGAACCCAGCTGGAGAAGGTAATGGTTGAGCCCTATCCAAACTCATATATATTTTGTTCACTTTGTAATAAATATCCAAATACATATTTTGACTCCGATTCTGTCACCCAAAAAGGAACTGGTCTAGCAGCTCTCCAGTGGACAAAAGCCACCTGATGCACTCTCCCATCACAGCACTTAATAGGTGAGCAACGTACCCATTGTGTTTCTCTACTGTTTTTCTACACTCTTGCTTTCCCCTCTTAGATGTGTGCTCTCCTCCCCAGAACTAACTCTGACTCGGCCCTGCACACCAGTGTGAGGAACACCCACACAGGGGACCATTTGAGCCCCAACCAGCAGACTTTAACCTCACGTAACAGACACGGTGGTAAGTCCACAATGCCTCCAGTTGTATTGAAATAGTCATAGTATTGTGTTCAGTGTTCCAGTGTTAGTCCTTAGTTAATTCTTGCAAAATATTTTCTATGTCATGCATTAATCCATTTAATGGTTTCCTCTGTGTCAACTCAGTTTTTCCATATCCAGTGCCTCCGATTGAGGAGAATGTCCTAGAAGAGGGAAAACCATTAAGAAATACCAAGAAGGTATTATTCTCCTATTTCCTGCCAATGTAACCATCCACAATGCTCCATGTTTCCTATGCGAATGGGTGCAATATTGCTCTATTTAGTCAAGCAGATGCATTACTTTTTTTCTCATTGATGTACATGTTGTAGACTTGCGAATTGTTTTGTCATCCTAGTGTCCTGCACTTCCCACTGGAATCAAATCACGTAAATTCCCTGGTGTAAAGTAAGTTCTACTTATCCAAATGAATATTGTCTAAAAGAAAGTCAACCCTTGGGCCCTGACTGAACCTCCCTTTCTCCTGTCTTTCCCTCGTGGTTTCTCCAGCATCCTGTCCTCGCCAGATCAGCAGTTCAGTGCTCCCAACGTCCCTTCCGCTCTCAATGCGAGTGGCTCTTTGCCCGACCTCTCCAGCCTGCACCTCCCCTCCCCACAGCCAGTAGGCGTGGACCTAGACAAACCCATTGCCTGCAGCACTGGCCACCTACCTGGAACTCCCTCTCACCTTGGAGCCAGAGATGATGAATTTCCCTTGCCAGGTGTGTTTGTCTGTGTGCTAACTTCTTACAGTATGTTGGTGCCAATTTAGGTATGTTCATATGGTGATGATGGTCTAAATTTCTTCTGTGTTCTCAGGTTTGTCGTTGTCTCTCCAAGGCTCATACAGTAACCCATTGCTCCAGTCCTCCCACAGCAACCCCAATATCCAATCCTCTCTCAGCAGCCATTCCCTTTCAAGCTCTCTAAACTCAACCTCCTTGAACTTCTCACTAAGCAACCCTTCCCTGCAGTCATCCCCTAGCAACCAATCCCTCCAGTCTTTCCTCAGCAGCTCTTCCCTAAGCGGCCTATCCCTGCAATCCACAACTAGCCACTGTAGCTACAGCAGTGGGATTGGCGGGTCTCGCTCTTGCTCCTCCTCTTCCCTATCCTGCTCCCCATATCCAACTAACCAGACGCAGGTGCCTCCGTCAAGGAGGCGGACTCCCCTTAGCCCGCTGGTCGTACCCACTGGTGGAGAGTCTCGCTGGCTCCAATCTAAACAGTTTTCACCTGTTGGGTCTCCAAAGTTATCTTCTATAACTCAGGTATCTCAAACAAACAGGAATTTAAGTGACATTGTTTTCGTTAATAAGATTACTTAATATAATTCCATATTGACATTGTTTGATGTATTGCTCTTATTTAAATTCCAAGGGAGTTCTCCTGAACACCAACCAATTACCACAGGAGTCAAGGCCACCAGGGTATCGTCACTGCCAAACTCAACATGAGGGTCCTCCAGCAGCTCAGCAGCTCATGCATAGAGGTCTGCCACAGCGGCAGCATTCTCTGACAGAGGGGCAGCAGCAACCCAGGCAGGAACCGAAGAAAATGCCACCACACCAAGAGAAATCCAGGCATCAACAACAACAAGGTGTACATCAGCAGCAACAACAACACCTACGTCAGCAACAGCTTCCACAGACACACAATCTCCAACAAGTGGAATATCACCACCAACACCCGAATCAACTATATCAATGCCAGATCCAGCATGTCGAGACAGAAGGTCAGGACCTGGACATAAAACAGCTACATCAAAGAATGTCAAACCAGTGTGAGAACCTACAGCAACAACACTTGCATCAATTACAAGAGGAACATCATCAACGACAGCAAAAGCATCAGCAACAACAGAAGCAAAGGCAACAATCCCACCCAAACCAGCAACAGTATCAACATCAAGCGTACCAAAGACAACCTCAGCAACACCGAGCACTTCGACAAGATGAGCTGCTACAGCCGCAACACCAGCTCCAGCAGTTTCAACTCTACCAGCAGCAGCAGCATGAGGAGCAACATCAGTGGCATCTCCAGTGTGCATACCCGCCATCTCAGAGCCTTATCTTGAATGGGCAGAACATGTCAAATCCACAAAAAGTACCATCGATGCAGATGACCCGTAAACATCAGACCCAAGCCCAGGGAAGGAGCTGGGCACATCAGAAGGTGCAAGGTCAGATGGACCAGATTCAGTCGACCAAAATCTCCTCACAGATTAACTCCTTCATGGACAACAATCCGGGCCTCTACAATGTAAGAATAAACCCATCTATTGTATATTGTGTTGCTCTTTTTTCACTCGTTTGAGTTTGTTTATTTGGGCTATTGTCAATGTGTACATTTTGCACTTTTATCAGCCTCTTTGTCTTGTCTGTAGGCTATATTTAGGGTCAGTTCAGGCTATATTTAGGATCAGTAAGAGGCCATTTGATGTTTGGTCTGCCAGTAAGGTATGGTAATGTTTTGGGCGGTTAGAGCTTTGGGCCAGTAACCGAAAAGTCACTGGTTCGAATACCGAGTCGACAAGGTGAAAAACCTGTCAATGTGTCCTGGAGCAAGGCACTTAACCCTGACCCTGTAGGTAGGCCACATTTGTTCTTAACTGACTTTCCTAGTTAAATAAAATAATGTAGGGCTGCACAATAAGGGCAAAAAAATCGAATTGCAATTTTTTTAAAGAAAATGTTGCGATTTGATTTGCGATATATTCTTGTTTAAAAAGGCTTCTGAAGTTTGTAATTTCCACTTTGAAATTTCAGACTGGATTTTCCCTTACGATAAATGTATCAACCCCTACAAACATGTCCATTATAATCCACATAATAAATCAAATGTCCTGTTGCTGCAGGATTCTTTTCCTACTGTAGCAAACTGGCTCAAATGAAGATGCTACATCTGTATAGGGAATCCTGTAGTGAATCTAACTGAGGAACTGCGCTGCTTAAGTGACGGCGTGAGCTTGTGTGAGGGAAGCAGCAGCAAGATAGAAAAAAAATGTGTAAACTATCAAAACGGAAGTTACACACAGCTGAGATACGTTTCAAAATATTGCATGCGATATGGGTATTGCACATGTCATTATTGAGACTTCAATGTGAATTTGATTAATCGTGCAACCTGGGGAATCACCCTCTTTCTGATCTCTCAGGACTCTTCCATACTGGATCATTTACAGCATAAGTCCTACATGGGCCTACACCTCACACCCAGCCAGACTCAGGCACTCTCCCAGCAGGTAGCCTAAGACCTAAAACTGTAAATAATCTAACAGTATTGAAAGGACAACTCTATTTTACCTGTTGATTCACTCAGTGTCCATAGTTGTAATCTAACTGTCTCTAATCTTTGTTGGTTGTCCACACCTCTTTCCAGCTGGGACAACTCAGTAAGGAGCCTCTCTGGGGAGATTACGGGCCTCAATCAGTCGTGGGGAAAGATGGAGGGGTTTACTATGGGAACCAGGTACCTCAGATGTCCCTCCACTGCCAGAACCAAAGCAATGTGGACTGTCATAACATCCTTATGACAGGTAGGACCCACTCCTCCCCCCTCTTGTACTTTTTAGTTGCTTGCAGCAGTTAGAGATAGTTAACTTATTTTCAATTTACACAGGGCGTTGTTTCATCCAGACAGTTGCAAGTCCATTTCCTGAAATGTTGACCTGGCAATTGAACCATAAACATGTTTAAAATGTTTTTTTGCACCGCGATTTCGACCTTTAAAACATATCTTGTCTATTTAAAAAATGTGGCCTCGATTTAATCCGATCACGGGTTATAGGCATTGCAGCTTTTAAAGACAATTTCCGATTGAGCCGACATATGCAGAGTTTACCATGAATGGGATCTCCGCATATGGGAGCATTGGCTTTAAAATCCACAATGCCTATAACCAGCATTCGGATTGAATTCCGCCCTCGATCTTTCTCTCTTATCCACTTAACAGACAAAACAGCTTTTGAGGATTTCTCTGGGGTTCTGCCCGTGCTGGGATTTGATGCCCTGGATAACCCCCTTCAGATCGATCCCCTAGACCTGGAGGAGCTTAATATGCTGGCAGATGGAAACATGGTCGATGACACTGAAAGGACACTGCTCTAACCTACTTACGGGACCTGGGGAATTGGATGCATCCAGGAACACTATTTTCAACTAAGATGACTGTCTTGGTATTCTCTGATGGCAGCAATGGCAGTTTTAGATAAACTACAGCGAACTATGCGTTTCAGAATCTCGCTGGACATAATTTGATTGGACATGTTATTTCTTACAGCATCCTCGTGATTGGACGGGTCCATGTCATGGGATTTGAAAAGCATGTGACTGGACATTGACTGCCTCACATGACTGGTTAACTGACTGCACTTTTTCTTAGTTGTCATTTAATGCATGCCTGCAATGGAAAAATGCAACCAAGAGCTGGCATCATCTGTATCTTTAGTGTAAATATAGTTGAATAATGAGAACAGATGTGTAGTTTGTGTAAAGAAAATATATATTTTGGTATATCTATGGATTTTTGTAATACAATGATGTACATTCTAATATGAACGGCCTGCCTTTTCACTCTTGTAGAGATGAAAAAAAAAAAAAAAAAATCTAAACGATGTGACCAAGTAACCAGATACTTAGAGGTCCTTGTCGCTTTTTTAAAACATCTTATGACATTTCGGTAATGACATTGTGTACCAGACAGTTTTACAAAAAAAATAAATGAGCAATAAATAACTTGCCTGTCCATTTCTTTAAAAAACAAGAGACAATTACATTACAATTCACTTAATTTAAAGGGAAAGCTTCCTCAAAATACAAATTAACATGACCTGTGTATTAGATTATTGCATAATAATATTTCAGGTACTGGTGTTTCTGTGTTTAGCCCTAACATTATAACCCGAATATGATTAGAAAGGTTGTTTTAAATTAATTCCAAAAGGAGAAGTATGCCAAATTATAGTTTTTTGGCAACAATCAACACTGGCTGTCAAAGTAACATTAATTACAAGATCATACAAAAATGTTGCCATCCCATACCGTTTTCTAATTTAATTTACATTTATAAATGAAACATTGAAGCTCAGGATCACATTTCAGTTTACTATGGGTAGCACATCAACCCAAACTATGCTTCCCATTTCCCCAAAGAATAACTAAATATCCAAGGGGTTGGGAAAGAACGCAACAAACCTTGTTTCTATAAGGTTCTTCCCTGAGATGTATTTTCCTCTCACTGCTCCAGGTATGAGTCTCCCTCGGTACAGATCTAGGATCAGCTTATCCTTACCAACTCCTAAACCATTACAGTTACTCAGTACCTCAGATCAGTGTTTTGGAAAAAAAAGGCCCTGCTCCCTTCTGACTCTTCTAATGTCGTCAGATATTTATATGTATGTGAGTCTATCATTAGACAGTGTAGGACCCATGTCCGGTCAGTATATCTATAACTTCAGTGTGACACGTAATCATGTACTGTTTGTTGAGCAAAAAAGATAAGATAATATACAGTTTTACACAGAACTGAAAGAGTGTACTCCATCTGAGTAAAAAAATATACATGACAAAAATAAACAAAATATTCTAACTACAGTAACAAGCCTTTTCTTCACAATTTGTTGTATAAAAATTCCCACCTGGAATGTTAGGGTTGAGATGGGAGCCTTTGGCATTCACAAGCACAGATAAATACACTCATTAATTGGCTCTCTTCCACAGGATGATTCAGCTCATTCCTAAATGATGCAAGTGGTTAAAAATTAATTTCTGTCAAAGCCTTATTGGTCGATTGTGCCAACAATAGGTGGCCATATTAGACTCGCACAAGTGGAGGATTCCACGTGTATCAGCGCACCTCTTATTTAAAAAAAAAAAAAAAAAGTGACATCTGCTGGACACTTTCTATGCATTTAATCCTATAGGCTAAATCCAGATAACTTTTGAAAAACTGGGCCCAGAGGTGTCTCTGTTCATTGGCGAGAAAATGGTTAAAGGCGGGACACATATCCCAGGTTGGCCTCAGTTGATTGGCTCGTAGACCTGGGTTTGGGGCCTGTTCTTGCGGACACACACACACACCCCGCCCAGCAGAATGATCAGCATGGGAGTGCCTAGCCCCACCGCCATGATGACCAGAACCAGGGGAGAGAACGAATCCACAGGAGGAGAGCCCAGTCCCACCAATACAGTCCTGAATTAAGAGGGAGAGAAGGAGATAAGGTTAGGGAATAAGAAAGAGAAAAAGCAAGAGAAGGAAGAATATCATCAGTGCTGACAATTTCATTATCATTTCAGGTAGTTGGTGATGGTGTGAGATGCTTGATAGTTGATTGGTTATAAACTGCTATTTAATGTATAATTCAGTTCAAGGTGCTAAAATGCAACATATTATAGGAAGGATGAACCAATAGGATGTAAACAGCTACCTACCAGCTAAGGTAGTTGGTGGTGTTGTAGAAGGGATCTCCAGCAATACTGAAGGTCATGTTGAGCCCGGTGGTCTGGCGCCTCCCTCCAAAATAAGCCAGCACCAGGCCGGAGGGGGGAAGCTGGGCTACGGGGACAGGGGTTGAGTGCCGGCAGGGAGTGGCGTCCTCAAAGACAGGCAATGGCCTGCGGTAGGCCACAGGTTTCCATTGGGCGTAGCCAAGAACAGGGGAGGTGGAGTTGACTGGAGAGGACACCCACTGAGATACCTAAAGGAGAGGAAAGACAAGGTGACTGTAGAATCTGAAAGACAAGGTGACTGTAGAATCTGAAAGACAAGGTGACTGTAGAATCTGAAAGACAAGGTGACTGTAGAATCTGAAAGACAAGGTGACTGTAGAATCTGAAAGACAAGGTGACTGTAGAATCTGAAAGACAAGGTGACTGTAGAATCTGAAAGACAAGGTGACTGTAGAATCTGAAAGACAAGGTGACTGTAGAATCTGAAAGACAAGGTGACAGTCTACAGAGAGAAGGTTTAGAAGAGTGAATCAACCATAATTGATCAACCACACAAAATGAGTTGAAATATAGACATCTAAATACTCTGTTACTCAGTAACATTTACTACAGTATAACTGCATGTCTATAACACACACTACCTTGAATATGGAGGGTGTGTATTCGTCATCTATTGACCGGAGCACGTCCACTCTGCTCATGGGCTGGGTGCTGCCCGCGGTCTGTAGCTCTAGGGAGAAGCGGGAGCGATTGGACCTCGGGGCCACGCCGTCCAGCCCCACCTTCAGCTGGGAGGAGTTAGCGTTGTGGAGGAGACTGGGCCAGCCTTGGTCCCGGCCCTCAGCATCAAAGGCTGAGAACTAGGTTAGGAAAATAATACAGGTTATCTAACATGTAATAAAATAAATCAGATCTCACTAATCAGTAATACTCACTTCAGTAACCAAGTTTAAGTACTAAAATCTAAATTTGTCAGTTATTTTCAGACCTTTAAAGCGGTCTAATGTAGAGATGAGTCCATGTCCCATGCTATCTGTTGAGTCTGAATCTTGTGAAGATTATCATGCAGGCTTTAGATGATGCAGTTCCACCTACTTTCAGACAGAGCGAGCCGTTGCTGAAGCTCTCGCTGGCATCTCTTCCACAGAGCAGGGCGGTGTGGGCTGTGGGGTCCAGTGTCTTGTTCAGGTCATCCCAGGTAAAATTCTGCAGCTCGTAGGGCTGGAAGAAGCTGGAGGGGGGCAGGTGCTCCGGGTCGGCTGTGTCGTTGACATCGTCGTACTCCCACAGCTGATGAGACAAATTAGTTGGTTTAATGAATGAGTTCCGTATGACTTTGTTCAGTCTGAAATCAACTCCTTGTTAATACCCAGGTGTTTGTTTGAGCTATTACCATATTGCTAACAACCATCCAAACATTTATGATCTACAAGAAATGTCGAACTTGAATTTTAGACCACACAAATGATTACTTTCAATAACCTGGATTATGGTTAAAAACCTAGCACCTCTCGTCTTTATGGTTTATGCATTTGGATGAGATACAGTCATGTGACCTGTATCAGCCACTCAGATTATCACCTCAATTTATGAATACGATGACAATCAGTTTAGAACTACTGATGACTCACCCTGGTAAAGACGAGTGCGTTGCTGTACACAACACTGCTCTCTGGAGTTACTTTCAGGCTGCCTGTGGTATTTTGTACCAGGAAGGCAGGCCAGTCTACCTCCACCTTGGATGAAGTGGAGTTTGTGTGCACTAGTAGTAATGCTGGCGCTCCCAGGCTGCAGAAGATGTAATGCAGTGTGTTGTTTTTGCCCAGCGCCCGCACATGGAGCAAGCCAACACCAGGGGGCAGCGGTGTCAGCAAGGAGTTCAGACCAGGGTTCAGCTCCAGGGATACCTGGGAAGAGGTAAGTAAAACAGTGACTGTAGTTTTATTATTTTTCTACAGCGACACCGAAAGTGAGATTCCTACAAGCAAACTGAAATTATAAGCAGAGGTGATTCATAAATCAATAACAGATTTGCACAGTGTCCTGCTCATGCCAACAACCCTAAAATAATATTGACTGGTCCTAACATGGTCAGAGTCCTACTGAGTACTGACCTATGCAAGGAAGTCTCAGATTAGATAACTTAGGTCATAATAAATATTTAATAATGCATAATACATATTTTAGATTTGTGAATTTGTTTCAGCACTATTTGACTTAGAGATCTTCAGTAGATGGCTCTTGGGTACCGGTAAGACAGTTCACTTAATTAAACAAGTTTACCACAAATACCTTGAAAGGAGTCTCTGGGCCATAACAGATTGGGTCTTACTTACCCATTGCGATCAATCACGAAAAAACTAAACGAAAAATAACCTTAAGCCTTACTATGTCCCTTGTTCTAATGTCGCTACAGTATGCATTGTTGGCTGATGGAATCATGACCAAAAATCAAACTAATATGGCTCGCGATATAAATATAAACAAACCGTATATCCAAAATACTAGAAATCACCAACTATCAAAAAAAATAAAAAAAACATATATATAAATAACGTGTTAACTGTATAGCGGATACAAATACAGTGAACTCGATCCAAACTAAGCTAACGCGTTACGTACTGATGTAGCTAGTCAGCAAATATTAACTAACGTTAGCTACCTTTTATAGCACTTTATTACTGTACAACAGAAATGTAAAACAATGTAATATCCAACTTACATTACGTCGGTAGTTATCACCATTGCCGATAAAACTAGAAGAACACCGAACTGTTAAAAGCAAAAATAGGACATACAAGTGAATTGTGTACAAAATCTCCGCCGCCATCTTTCTTTTTCGGCAGATGGAGGAACCACGTGCAGTTGATTATTTGATCAGCTGATTTGTATTCAGCTGACTCGCCAGTATCGATTTCCGGATGCAGCAAATGTATTGCCCCCTTAGCAGTTAATGAAACCTATTTCACCATAGACTAAGCTACATCATTAACAAAAGTGGTGAGAGAATCAGTGATGAGATAATCTTAAAATCACATCCACACATCACATGGACATCAAAGTGAATGAAACAAATATAGGCCTGTGTCATTTGTATCTTTTATTGAGCTTGATTCAATCACAGGTAACAGTCCCAGGCAAAGGGTAATGGAAGGAAATGTTCTGGTGGACTAACAGGATTCAGAACCAGAGGCACCATGACAAACTAACAACTCAAACTATTTCTTACAGAAAACAAGCATTCTCACTCATTGAAATGCAGTAATGAGAGGCCATCCAATCCATATAATGCAGCATTTAAAAAGGACCTTCAGAGGTGGAAATTGCAGGCTTTAAATCATTTCCAAGGTCTATAATTAGTATCAGTGCTTTAGTAGTACATTCAAATTACTTGTAGGTCACTTGATTTGGTCACCATCCATTGGCAACCGTTATTCAACTCAAGTCACACAAATGAGTTCTTCGATATCAAAAAAATGCCTAGAGTGACTAACGGAGGTAAACCTTAATCCCAGGAGAACATATTTAGTCACATTTTACACTTACTGCCATAAATAATCCACACACACACAACCAAACTAAACTTGAGTGCCTTGGTACCAAATCTTTTAACCTTTATTTAACTAGGCAAGTCAGTCAAGAAAATGTTTTATTATTTACAATGACTGCCTACACTGGCCAAACTCGGACAACACTAGCCCAATTGTGCGGCGCCCTATGGGACTCCCAATCATGGCCGGTTGTGATACAGCTGCCGAAATCCAGTATATTCATATGTAATACATGCAACAACCCTATCCCAGTCTGCTTAGTGTCCATAAAATGTCATATCAGAGTGAGAGGTTTATAAACAAATACTGTCAAGTTATTAGTGGTATGTACAAGATACACATGGTACACACCATCACCGTCCAACGAAATGCTTACTTGCAGGTTCCTTCGATATTGCAACCATAAGAAATAGCTCAGATTGCCTATTCCACCATTACCCTCTTCCTCCCCTCTGTTCCCAATCCTTTTCTTCTTCACCTCTACTCGGCACCCTGTCCTCCTCCTGTCTGCTCATCTCCCTTCTTCTTGTGTCCAGAGACGATGTCGTCGATGCGCAGCAAAAGGATGGCCGTCTGAGAGAAAGAATTAGAATGAGTCCAAGGGAGTAGAACTGCACAGCGAAACATGTACAGTGCCTTCAGAAAGTATTCATACCCCTTTAATTATTATACATTGTTGCTACAGTCTGAATTAAAAATGTATAAAAAAATAAAATAATCTTCACCATCTACACACAATACCCCATAATGACAAAGTGATTATTATTACATTTTTAGAAATGTTAGTACATTTTATTGAAAATGAAATAAAGAAATATCTTATTCACATAAGTATTCAAACCCCTGAGTCAATACATGTTAGAATCCCCTTTGGCAGCGATTACAGCTGTGAGTCTTTCTGGGTAAGTCTAAGAGCACACCTGGATTGTACAACATTTGCACAGTATTATTTTTAAAATTGTTCAAGCTCTGTCAAGACAACCATTTTTCAAGTCTTGCCATAGATTTTCAAACTAATTTAAGCCAGAACTGTAACTATGCCACTCAGGAACATTAAATGGCGTCTTGGTAAGCAACTCCAGTATACCAAACATTATGAATACCTTCCTAGAATTGATACACCACCCAAAGTGTAATTAATAACTTCACCATGCTCAAAGGGATATTTCATGTCTTTTTTTTTTTTCATCAACCAATAGGCATAATCTAGTCAAGGCTCATCCTATATAACTACTGCTGTACACACCTTTAATATTCATATTGTCTAGACACACCATCATATACATATATATATTTATTTCGGACTGACATTGCTCGTTCTGATATTTCCTTATTTTCTTTTTGGATTTATGTGTATTGTATTCAGGCTGTAACAAAATGTGGAAAAAGTCAAGGGGTGTGAATACTTTTTGAAGGTACTGTACCTAATAAACATTTATGTAGCGCATCAGAATTCCCTCAACATTGTACTGAGCATGTGGTTGGAAGTCTCACCTCTACTGCAGTCTTGTAGGTCTGAGCCTTGACGGCCAGTGGCTCCCAGATGCCCAGGGCGTTCATGTCAGCCAGGGTGCCAGTCTCTCCGTTCACACCCCACGACACACTGCCCTTCTGGGTGTGCTTGGCCTGGAGAGAGATATGGAGCTCAATGAAAAGGCCACTACAATGTACAGTAAAACCTCCATGTCCCTTTCACCACTTCTCTCTCGCACATGTGCGCACACACTCCCCTATTGGTCTTCCTCTGAGATGGTATGAGGTTCTACCTTTGACTCTCTCCGACTGTCGCACTCTTACCCTGAGGGAGGTGAGCACACGGATGGTGGAGGCGCCACAGTTCTGGATGAGGGTACGGGGGATGACCTCCAGGGCCTGGGCCAGAGCACGGTAGGGCCACTGCTCCACGCCAGTGAGGGCCTTGGAAAGCTCCATCAGCCGCTGGGACACAGCCATCTCGGCAGCGCCACCGCCAGGCAGCAGGCTGGGCTCCAGCAACACATTGCGGGTCACCTGCATGGCATCCTGTAGGTTACGCTCCACCTCCTGGGAGAGAGGTAAAAATGGAGGAGAGAGATTACAGAACACAAGTAAAACCTAATTCAGTCACCTTTGCTCTGATAACTTCTGTGACTTACAACAATAATAAAAAAATAGGTTATTTTCACTATCAGCCCTCTCTCTTTTAGCACTTAGTGATCGTACAATTTTTGATTTAACCTTTATTTAACTAGGCAAGTCAGTTAAGAACAAATTCTTATTTACAATGACGGCCTACACCGGCCAAACTCTGACGACGCTGGGCCAATTGTACTCCGCCCTATTGGACTCCCAATCACGTCCGGTTGTGATACAGCCTGGATTCGAAACAGGTTGTCTGTAGTGACTGAGATGCAGTGTCTTAGACCACTGTGCCACTTACAATAAAATGCATATTATTTTGAATGTTTTATTCTCTCAGATTCTCACCGCCAGGATTTCTTTGCTGGCTCCTCTCAGAAGGATGGTGCAGGCTTTGGGGTCTTTGCACTCTGTGACGAAGGTGAAGTACTCGTCTCCAATCTTCTTGATCTCAAACAGGCCCGCCCCCAGGCCCACGTCCTCCTCGCGCAGCTCGTCCGTACGGCTGGCAATGCGTGCGCCACACGCCCTAAGGGGTAACAGGGAAAGAGGTTAGATTAGTTAGAGCAGTAGACCACACCAAATGTAATTTTTGCTTTCAATTGGCTTACCTGGCGATCCTGTTGTTGTCGGTCTTTCGGACGCGGCGAATAGCCGTGATGTTAGCCTTCATCAGGTAGTGCTGAGCCAAGTCTGAAGAGAGGCAAAATATAGTCTAGGTAAAAATGTCAGTTGCATCAGACAGATGCCTTAACAAGAGCAATGCATTGTGTGTATAGTTACCCGAGATGCCCTTCTCTGTGAAGATGAGGTCTGGCTTGAGGCGGATGATGTCTTCACAGATCTGCTGGATGTACTCCTCCTCCATCTGCAGGATGCGGGTAAAGTCCTCCTCACGAGTGATCTCAATATCAGTCTGGCTCTCTCCCTTCTTGTACTCCAGGGAGCAGTCCAACAGGACAATGCGGGGATCCTTGATCATTCTGCGCATGCGCGGGTGGGTCACGTCCTTGTTTACCATCACACCTCTCAGCACACACGAGTCCTCGATGATCCCACCGGGAACCTGGACACAAACACACATTAACACAGAGGATGAAGCGGACATTGATGCTGTTCTGATGCAGAACTTGGACGGCACAGGACAACTGTATGACATTAAAAGACACACTTTGACCCTTACCTTTTCTACTTTGGCGTACTTCTTGATGTCTATCTCCTTGCGTCCGTTCTCCTCCATCTCCACAGTTTTGACGGCGTCCAGGGCAATGCTGCAGGCCATGTCAGACCAGCGGCTCAGGGCCTTGGTGTTGATGGCAGAGTTGATGATCTTCAGCATCATCTCCCTGTCACTCACATCCACTGGGGTGCTGGGAGGAGAGAGTGTGGTTAAACAACTGTTATAAGTGTGAAAGCAGTTGTCATCTAAAACAGTGGTTCTCAAACTGGGGGTCGCGAGAAGGGTTTTGGGGGGTTCCCTACATTTTAATAGGATACATATACCATTTGTATATTTATACCTTTGCCTATTCGATCTTGTCTCAAACATCTAATCTTGTCTCAACATCTAAGTTGAGTGTCATGACTCTTCACCAGCCATCAGCATTGGCAAGCACAGGCGGTGTGCATATCCAGATTAATGACCAGAAAGCACTGGCTTCATTTTCTCCAGTTTTACCTGGCAAAAACATAGTATGTTTATATATAAAATACAGTTTAGCAATGTGCTACAGACGCCAGAACAATAGGCTACCTGGCGATTCGTTGATAATATTCATATTTCAGACAGGCCTAGGCCAAGTTTGGGAGGCTACAGGCTATATGTCTAAAGATACCGTAGCCGTAACGTCGCACTGCCTTCAATACATATGGGATGAAGATGTAACATATTTTGGCAAATTTATTACAATATTTGTGAGGAAGAAGGCTGCAGACAGACCATTCTTTCCATCTGATCCTGCAACCTCTGCTACATACAGGTCTACCGTAAGCTGCTTTCTCTGGACTACAGATAAGTGACATCCCTAGTTGATATTGGCAGCTAACATTAATGACTTTCACCTCAAAATGCAGATCAAAAACTTCTTGCGTTTTGAAAATGCATCACTGTTTGACAGGCTACATTTGCACAGATTGTGCGTGTGTGTTCATGTGTGAACCCCTCCTTTTTGGGGGTTGCTGATCAAAATGTTTTTGACCTAAAACATGTAGTGACCAGAAAAAGTATTTGGGCCAAAGCTCTAGACGTCATGTAAATCATGTATTAATGTCAATCATAGATTTGCATAAAAAGTGAAATTATACATACATTTCAAGTTAGGATTCAGCCCTTAATGATTAAAAGGTTGTGTGTGTGGGCGGGTGGTAGAGGCTGGAACAGCACCTGATATCTTTAAGCAGGTTGAGCATATCATCCAGGGCTTTTCTGTAGGCGCTGATGACAACTGTCGGGTGCATCTGCTGCTCCAGGAACTGCTCTGACACGGACAGCATCTCACCCGCTAGAGAGATGCACAAAATTAAAGTCCCCCAGGTTGAGACCTCGAATTTCCCAGTGGCATTGTTGGCAATAGCTGCAGATGCCCCCTTGTGTGGCCGTAATGCCCCCTAAAAAAAAATCTGTGCCTTGCGGCCAAAGTAGCCATTATGCCCTTGGGCTGAATGTAATAATTATAATTCCCTTCTCCCAATCGCTCCGAAGCACCTCTCACATGACGCCCTCAGATTTCAATTCTCGTTAGTCAATGCCCGTCACGTGATCAGGTTCTTCTCACAGGCATTGCAGCGCCAAAGTAGACTACTAGTGATGACAGACACATCAGGGATGCAACGGCACGCGTATTGAAGAGGTGGGACGATAGATCCCAAATTAATACAACCACTGTAAACAAACGTTTAAAAGCACTGAGGCTGATGCAACAGGTCAGAATGTTTAGATTAAAATGTTGATCAATTATAAGGCTATTTCTTCACATTATAAAATGCAGTAATGCGCACACGGCAGCAGGCTATACGCGCAAATGTTCCAACATGCAATTAGCAGAAAAAAAAAACATTCTCCAAAGCGTACCGCATGGGTTGTTAATATGACTAGGATTGTGTCTTAGGCTCATGGACAACGAAAGAAAGTTGACAATACGAGATAAATACTAGTTTCAATAGCATATGACGAAGTGTTCACAAAAGAATCCCTTTAACATTCCTATGATCGGAAAACACGGTAACACATGCCTCATAAAATAAAAAATAAAAAACACCCCCAGGTTTTAAACATTTATGGTGAAATCTTTTCAAAATGTTCAGATTCTAAGGTGGGTGATGTTGCACAACAGGCACTGGCCCTTTTATCCTATCTGAACCAATAGTGCCTTGAGTATGACATAATCACGCTTTTAGATGTTAATATGAATTATCCTACACTATATTTGTCAAACAAACATACAATTTAAATAGTCTGATTAAAGTTTGGCTACATTTTCTGGCGCCTCCCTCCCAATCAGCATCGATCTGGACATGACACCTACACCAGTTACGTACATACACTGAAGTTTCTCTTAAATTTAACCTTTATTTAACTAGGCAAGTCAGTGAAGGACAAATTCTTATTTACAGTGACGGCCTACTTACAGAGACAGCCACAGTAGTACGGCACCCCTGGAGCAAATTAGGGTTAAGTGCCTTGATCAAAGGCACAGACAGGTTTTCACCTTGTCGGCTCTGGGATTCGATCCAGCAAACCTTTCGGTTACTGGCCCAAAGCTCTGACCACAGCATGCTACCTGCCGCCCCAAAGAGAATAGGTTGTGTTTCTTGGTTTTCAAATACATCTTTGGTTAATGGCCTTGGTGCCCTGGAAGATTTGGGCACCTTTTGAAGGCCAAATGGCCATGCCCCTGAAATCAAAGAATTCTAGGCCTGGTTGAGACACAGGAGAAATACATGAGGAATAGGCTGGATTGTATTACTAGTGAACTAGTACTTTGAGAATAGACCTGATAGTGCAGTGTATTCACAGTATTGGGCATATGATGACTCACCCAGGATGATGACAGAGGTGGTGCCGTCTCCCACCTCCTCGTCCTGAGTGCGGCTGATCTCAATCATGGACTTGGCAGCCGGGTGCTGGACCTGGATCTATATATGTGGAAGCAGAGAGAGGGAATGTGGTGGGCTTTGCACTGGGGCACTGAACATTGATATTTTCTGCAGGAAAGAAGACTTATGGGAATCATAGCAAGTGTGCTCTTCTCACCTCTCTCAGGATAGCGTTGCCATCGTTGGTCATCACGATCCCACCCATGGGGTCCAACAGCATCTACACACACAGACACACAAAGCATGATATGGTTTCCGAATTAAAGTGCTACCATAAATTATGTTCCAGGCAGAACAGTAACAAAAACCTGAGGATAAAAATAAACATATAGCTCACCTTCATCATGGCCCTTGGTCCCAGGCATGTTCTGATAACGTCTGCGATCGTCTACAACACACACACACACGGAAAAAAAGGTTTATCTATACCGTGTCAAAAGGCAATGCATCATGGCCATCCTACATTCCTCATAAATTGAGCTGCAATAGCACTGTACTGGGTAGGGTTGTGACAATAAAAGTATCGCAATATTTTGTCCAGGGCAAAAATGAAAACAAAGCACCTGCTGTATGTAAAATGTCTGCTATTGCTTGGAAAATAAATGTGACTCTGGATGACAACATAATGATGTTAGTTTCCAACATTAGGGCTGTTCTCCTAAAGAAGTTAAGTCTGCTTCATGTTTTGTTTCCTTGCCACAACGCTAACAAATATTGCGATACTGGCATCTTCCCAGCCCTAGAACTGGGGCCATAGACAGCAATTAAACATCCAATTATGTTGAAATAACATCACTAGAAACCATGTCAATTCAACCAAGTACAGTGGAAAACAACAAATAATGAGACCTCACCTTGGCTGCACTGATATTTCCCGTCTGAACCTTCCGTCCAGACTCCCTCTTCATATTCTGGCCTATAGTGGAACATGAGAACGAAGTTAATACTATGTTGTGCTGCAAAAACACCATTAGAGCAATTAGTCTAGTTAACTCTGGGATCCAAACAGTGAACGTTTGTCCTGCACCTTTTGATTTCCATGTACAAATAAAGATCCCACATCTGTAGCCATCTAGCTACACCATACAATAGTTAGTTAGGCATATTATGTGTGTGGATTATGGATGTCTCATATTTTGAAAGGCTTATATTTTATACTGTAATAATATGCCTTGCTACTAACAAATAACAAAATAAAATATAATACTACTGGTATAAAATAAAAAAAGTAACTGATGTTCAACTACTGAGCCATCACAAATGAACACCATTAACCATTTATAAATATGTAGTTACAAGTTTAGACAGTTCTTTAAAATATGCTAGCTTTATGCAAGCTACACACAAATACAGCACCAACGTTGGTTTAATTAATCTGACATGCTAGTTACTGACATGCAGGAGATGTTTAATGTTGACATGCATGGAAGCTCCAACGACCAGGTTCAAATTCCAGTGATTTGAGTCAATCTTTGTTTGAACTTCCCTAATATGTTGCCGAACAGATGGGCAGGACACCCATGTTTTTAGCCCCAATTGGTCAACAGCAACCTAACTAAGTAAAGTTAACTAGCAATAAATTATTGTCAATCTGTATCGTCATTGCAAAATGTATTATTGAGAATGAATTGACATTTGAGTTGAGCAGTTACCTAGGGGTTGTGTAAAATGCACTGTAGCCAGAGAGAGGTTTGTTGTAACGGTATCTTACGTTACGGCCAAGAAATTAATACAAAGAGCTAGTTAGCCTATTAGCTAACGAACACTGTCAGTTGTCGGCAAGGAAGCAGAAGCACATGCTTTGTTGCAGGCTAGCAACCGGCGCTAGCTATATAGCCTGTACTGGCCGCTTGTCGGGATATTACAAACGACAGAAACATCAAGATGAGTCACATTTCCACAGAAATCAAAGTTAAGATGCAACATTTCTCATTGCTAATGTTTTTTTCTATTTACTTACTCAGCACGAGAACCTGTTGGCCCATCATTGTGGCAGCGTGTTTGATCGGGACAAATGTCTGGAACCTTCTGGGCAGGACAAGAGGAAGAAGCTCCAGATGCGGGGCGGATTACTTCCCGTGTTTTAACCAATAACCTTCGAGCAAAACATGATGTACTGTGTCTTCCACCAATTAGGGAGACGGGGTAAATGCAAGAGGACGTAAGGGGAGGCGAGTATGTACAGGGCATAATTGCGAGGCACACCCTGTAACATATATTCATTGCCCTGTACAAAGTCAAGCAACTACATATACAGCAATCCAATATTGGCTAGACCTTTTCTGAAATTCAAGGATAACTGTATTACATGATATTTCCTTTATGTTGTTGAATTGAATTTGAGATATAATGACTCAATACCAAACCACTAATGCAGGGACCATCAACTAGATTCAGCCGCGGCCCGATTTCGGAGCGGATGATCGGGGGCCGGAACATAATTAGAAATAATTTGCAAATTGACTGCAAAATTGGCCGCAAGAAGCCCAAAAATATATGATGTCTGACTAAAACAATAATTTCAAACCTTGCTTACATTTGTATACGACCACGTATCTCTAATTATGTGTGTGGGGTCTTGGGGACAGATTTCTTAAATTAAAATAACTTTGAGCTGATTTCCTGGTGTTTTTAGTATTTTATACAGAACAAAAATATAAGCGCAACACGGTAAAATCATCGCACTGCCTAAATAAATAAATTAAACCCTAATCTATTAATTTCACATGAACGGGAATACATATATGCATCTGTTGTACATAGATACCTTTGAGGATCTCCTCGCGGTATTTCTGTGCATTCAAAAAGCGTCGATAAAATGCAACTGTGTTAGTTGTCCGTAGCTTATGCCTGCCTATACCATAGCCCCACCGCCACCATGGGGCACTCTGTTTACAATGTTGCTTGCCCACATGATGTCATACATGTGGTCTGTGGTTTTGAGACCGGTTGGAAGTACTGCCAAATTCTCTAAAACAATGTTGGAGGCAGTTTATGGTAGAGAAATTAACATTCAATTATCTGGCAACAGCTCTGGTGGACATTCCTGCAGTCAGCATTCCAATTTCACGCTTCCTTAACTTTTGACATTTGTGGCATTGTGTTGTGTGACAACACTGCACATTTTAGTGGCCTTTTTTTATCTCCAGCACAAGGTGCACCTGTGTAATGATCATGCTGTTTAATCAGATTCTTGATATGCCACACCTGTCAGGTGGATGGAGTATCTTGGCAAAGGAGAAATGAAAAAGTTTAGAGAAATAATATTTAGTGCATATAGAACATTTCTGGGATATTTTATTTCAGCTCATGAAACATGGGACCAACACTTTACATGTTAGGTTTATATTTTTGTTCAGTGTATGTCCAACAATGAAAATTCCACACAAAAAAAACATTTTTTTATTGTTATATTTTTGCTCAGAAAACCAAATTTGGCAAACCCTGCACTAATGTGTCCAGAAAACGAAATATGTATTCACTGATGTATGTATGCTTACTGTGTTACTATGATGTCTGACAGTAGACTACTGTCTGACTATTTTCCAGAAGAAAGTCAAAGACACAAAGACAGATTTAAAAAACAAAAAAATTGTACCAGCATCTTTTAAGTGAGAAAACACCAAAGACATATCTCAATTTCTTAGCAGATCAAAAACAAAGAAAAATAGGTCCTCTGAGTGAAAAACTCTTGCAACAAATAAAATGTACATCAATAAATCAGAAGGCTCTGTCAAAAAAGAAACAATTAAGATAGCAAATATCCATGATGTTTTCACACATTATGTACAAAGTATGTTGCTTACTGTATTGCCCATACTCTATTTAATAAATATGATAAATAACACTAATATATATATATATATATATATATATACATATACAGTTGAAGTCGGAAGTTTATATACACCTTAGCCAAATACATTTCAACTCAGTTTTTCACAATTCCTGACATTTAATCCTAGTAAAAGTCCCTGTCTTAGGTCAGTTAGGATCACCACTTTATTTTAAGAATGTGAAATGTCAGAATAATAGTAGAGAGAATGATTTATTTCAGCTTTTATTTCATCGCATTCCCAGTGGGCCAGAAGTTTACATACACTCAATTTGTATTTGGTAGCATTGCCTTTAAATTGTTTAACTTGGGTCAAATGTTTGGGGTAGCCTTCCACAAGCTTCCCACAATAAGTTGGGTGAATTTTGGCCCATTCCTCCCGACAGAACTGATGTAACTGAGTCAGGTTTGTAGGCCTCCTTGCACACGCTTTTTCAGTTCTGCCCACATTTTCTATAGGATTGAGTTCAGGGTTTTGTGATGGCCACTCCAATACCTTGACTTTGTTGTCCTTAAGCCATTTTGTCACAACTTTGGAAGTATGCTTGGGGTCACTGTTCATTTGGAAGACCATTTGCGACCAAGCTTTAATTTCCTGACTGATGTCTTGAGATGTTGCTTCAATATATCCACATCATTTTCCTTCCTCATGATAACATCTATTTTGTGAAGTGCACCAGTCCCTCCTGCAGCAAAGCACCCCCACAACATGATGCTGCCACCCCCGTGCTTCACGGTTGGGATGGTGTTCTTCGGCTTGCAAGCATCCCCCTTTTTCCTCCAAACATAACAATGGTCATTATGGCCAAACATTTTTGTTTCATCAGACCAGAGGACATTTCTCCAAAAGTACAATCTTTGTCCCCATGTACAGTTGCAAACCGTAGTCTGGCTTTTTTATGGCAGTTTTGGAGCAGTGGCTTCTTCCTTGCGGAGTGGCCTTTCAGGTTATGTCGATATAGGACTTGTTTTACTGTGGATATAGATACTTTTGTACCCGTTTCCTCCAGCATCTTCACAAGGTCCTTTGCTGTTGTTCTAGGATTGATTTACACTTTTCGCACCAAAGTATGTTCATCTCTAGGAGACAGAACGCGTCTCCTTCCTGAGCGGTATGACGGCTGCGTGGTCCCATGGTGTTTATACTTGCGTACTATTGTTTGTACAGATGAACATGGTACCTTCAGGCTTTTGAAATTGCTCCCAAGGATGAACCAGACTTGTGGAGGTCTACACATTTTTTTCGGAGGTCTTGGCTGATTTATTTAGATTTTCCCATGATGTTGAGCAAAGAGGCATTGAGTTTAAGGTACGCCTTGAAATACATCCACAGGTACACCTCCAATTGATTCAAATGATGTCAATTAGCCTATCAGAAGCTTCTAAAGCCATGACATAATTTTCAGGAATTTTCCAAGCTGTTTAAAGGCACAGTTAGCTTAGTGTATGTAAACTTCTGACCCACTGGAATTGTGATATAGTGAATTATAAGTGAAATAATCTGTCTGTAAACAATTGTTGGAAGAATTACTTGTGTCATGCACAAAGTAGGTTTCCTAACCGACTTGCCAAAACTATAGTTTATTAACATGAAATCTGTGGAGTGGATGAAAAATTAGTTTTAATGACTTCAACCTAAGTTTATGTAAACTTCTGACTTCAACTGTATATATATATATATATATACACACACCTGTCCTTCATAGCCACATCCAAACATGGTACACAGCTTTCGGAAGTTAGTTGCTCTAAAAAATCCAGGCAAAATGGCATATAATGATAACAATATAAATAGAAACCTGAATATTCAAAAACATAGGGTGCAAACATTTGTTTTCAAAAACACCATGGTGGCTACTTGTAATTTTAGCAAATTTTAATATTGCCTTGACAGTATTTCCTATATGGTTGATTTGATATTTGCATGGACAATAAAAAGGAGAATGGGTTGAGTGTTTGGGGTTTTGTATGCAGTCAGGAGGCAGATAGACCGGGTGTGAGCAGTTGGTTGGTTGTTGGTGCTGTCTGGAATGACACCAACTCAGTAGCTGAAGAGCACATATTAAAAGACTAGTAGGTATTTATACCCTTCTGAACTTTTTTTAAAAACTTGTAAATATGGAGCCATTTCAGAGTATTTTACAGGTTTACAGCTGACCAACTCCTTGTTCCTGCTTTGTGAAATGCCACTGCTAAAGAGCGCTCAATATTTGCTGCCAATCTAGGGGTGTTGATGGGTTATCATTGGTGGAATGGATGGTATGGCTTATGATGGTGAGAAAGACATATGGTTCTGAGATAGAGGAGAGATGGTAAGTCAAGACCTAAATAGAAACAAATAGGTGTTATTACAGTATCATTATACAGCATATTTTAATCTCATGGTATTTGATGCATGACAAACCTGCAACAAACCTCTCCTTGGTGAGTTGATGTTGGTTATGTCCATTTTGATTTTGGCCTTTAATTAATGTAAATTGGGAATGTTTGGTTCAGTCTTATGTCAAGACAATCAGCCTCCTCATCTCTCTTCCAGGTCACATGACATTAGAGGCTGGCAGTCCTCACTCATTGTTTTCTCATCTGCTGTAGAAATGCTATTCCTCCTCCTGACCAATTACAAGGGGCGTGGTTCCTGGAGTCAATCGTGTAACTTATATACAGCGGGTGAAATAAGTATTGAACACGTCACCATTTTTCTCAGTAAATATATTTCCAAAGGTGCTATTGACATGAAAGTTTCACCAGATGTTGGTAACAACCCAAGTAATCCATACATACAAAGAAACCAAAACAAATACGTTCAGAAATTAAGTTATGTGTAATAATGTGAAATGACACAGGGAAAAAGTATTGAACACATGAAGAAAGGGAGGTTCAAAAAGGCATGGAAAGCCAAGACAACAGCTGAAAACTATCAGTAATTAAAAAGCAATCCAGCCCCCTGTCAGTGCTAATTAATATCAGTCCCAACTGATGGCCTACAAAAAGGTCTCATTGCCAAGGTGTCACACAAGACACATCTCATGATGGGTAAAAGCAAAGAGCTGTCTCAAGACATTCGCAACCTAATTGTTACAAAACATAATGATGGCATTGGTTATAGCCACATTTCTAAGCTTCTGAATGTTCCAGTGAGCACTGTTGGGGCCATAATACGGAAGTGGAAAGGCAATAATTTCACCATAAATTTGCCTCGACCAGGTGCTCCTCGCAAGATTTCTGACAGAGGAGTGAAAAGAATAATCAGAAGAGTTGTCCAAGAGCCAAGGACCACTTGTGGAGAGCTTCAAAAAGACCTGCAATTAGCAGGTACTGTTGTCTCAAAGAAAACATAAAGTAATGCACTCCACCGCCATGGCCTGTATGCACGCTCACCACGCAAGACTCCACTGCTGAAAAAAAAGCATGTTGAAGCTCGTTTAAAGTTTGCTGCACAACATTTGGAAAAGCCAGTGAAATACTGGGAGAATATAGTGTGGTCAGATGAGAGCAAAATTGAACTGTTTGGATGTCATAATACACACCATGTTCGGAGGAGAAATGGCACTGCACATCACCCTAAAAACACCATACCAACAGTGAAGTTTGGAGGTGGGAACATCATGGTGTGGGGCTGCTTTTCAGCAAATGGTACTGGCAACTTCACATAATTGAAGGAAGGATGAATGGGCAAATTTAAGAGGAGCACCTGGTCGAGGCAAATTTATGGTGAAATGATTGTCTTTCCACTTCCGTATTATGGCCCCAACAGTGCTCACTGGAACATTCAGAAGCTTAGAAATGCGCCTATAACCAATGCCATCATTATGTTTTGCAACAATTAGGTTGCGAATGTCTTGAGACAGCTCTTTGCTTTTACCCATCATGAGATGTGTCTTGTGTGACACCTTGGCAATGAGACCTTTTTGTAGGCCATCAGTTGGGACTGAACCAGCTGATATTAATTTGCACTGACAGGGGGCTGGATTGCTTTTTAATTACTGATAGTTTTCAGCTGTTGTCTTGGCTTTCCATGCCTTTTTGAACCTCCCTTTCTTCATGTGTTCAATACTTTTTCCCTGTGTCATTTCACATTATTACACATAACTTAATTTCTGAACTTATTTGTTTTGATTTCTTTGTATGTATGGATTACTTGGGTTGTTACCAACATCTGGTGAAACTTTCATGTCAATAGCACCTTTGGAAATATATTTACTGAAAAAAATGGTGACGTGTTCAATACTTATTTCACCCGCTGTATATTTCAAGGGAAAAAAATGGTGGCGTTTTTGGGAGTGTTATTTAATCAGAAATAAAGAATCTCAGCAGAAGTTGTGACTCTTCAGGAACAGAGTATCCACAACCGCAATTCCAGGGGTCTCAAGCTACATTTCCCATCATACTCCCCTGCCATCGCCTATATTCTGTTCACAGGTCTTCTCTCACGCCGCTGACAACGGGGACGTGCGATGCTTCTCTCTTCAAGTACTTGATGAAGTCCTTCACTTCCCGGGCTCCCTGGAATTACAGAGGAAAACATTGTAAGCTCCCTTTGTAACCCGACAATCTTGGATACATCAGTATATGCAGTGTTTCCCCTAGGATTTCATTCAGCAGTGGTGGCAAAGTAGTGGGAGAAGTAGTTTCGTGAGCCATTAAGCCAGTTAGCAACATCCTTCAAACTGCACGCAGACACATACAAATTGTATTCATGAGTTCATTTGACTCTGGGTAAGTAGAAAAGGGCAGATAGCGAAAATCTTGCACTATCCCTTTAAAAGCACATCTTGGCAGAAATATCTATATATAAAAAATATATATATATTTTTTTTTTATTATATTTTTGGGAGTGGCAGGACACCACTGCTAAATAAATATAAAGGAAATACTGGTATATGACTAGTTTGTGTCTGCTTGTGTAAAATGGTAATAACAGTGTAAGGAGACTTCACCTCATATCGTTTGGGCTGGTCCTTCTTGTCTGCCCGAGCAAAGTAGATGGTGGGAAACCTACAGAATAATAAAAAGAGAGAGTGAGAGAAACACAATGAATGATTGACCAGAGACAGGGAAAACATTTATGGAAAGAATTCAGACCCCTTTACTTTTTCCACATTTGTACAATTTTCACTCATCAATCTTCACATAATACCCCATAATGCTAAAGCTAAATCTGCTTTTAATACATTTTTGCAAAAAACCTGGAAATATCACATTTACATAAGTATTCAGAGCTTTACTCAGTACTTTGTTGAAGCACCTTTGGCAGTGATTACAGCCTTGAGTCTTCTTGGGTATAACTCTACAAGCTTAGCACACCTGTATTTGGAGAATTTCTCCCATTCTTTTCTGCAGATCCTCTCAAGCTCTGTCAGGTTGGCTGTGTGCTTAGGGTTGTTGTTCTGTTGGAAGGTGAACCTTCGCCCCTGTCTGAGGTCCCGAAGGCTCTGGAGCAGGCTTTCATCAAGGATCTCTCTGTACTTTTCCCTGTTAATCTTTCCCTCGATCCTGACTACTCTCCCAGTACCTGCCGCTGAAAAACATCCCCACAGCATGATGCTACCAACACCATGCTTCACCGTAGGGATGTTGCCAGGTTTCCTCCAGACGTGACACTTGGCATTCAGGCCAATGAGGTCAATCTTGGTTTCATCAGACCAGAGAATCTTGTTTCTCATGGTCTGAGAGTCCTTTGGGTGCCTTTTGGCAAACGCCAAGCCAGCTGTCATGTGCCTTTTACTGAGGAGTGGCTTACGTCTGGCCACTCTACCATAAAGGCCTGATTGGTGGAGTGCTGCAGAGATGGTTGTCCTTCTGGAAGGTTCTCCCATCTCCACAGAGGAACTCTGGAGCTCTGTCAGAGTTACCATCAGGTTCTTGGTCACCTCCCTGACCAAGGCCCTTCTCCTCCGATTGCTCAGTTTGGCCGGGCGGCCAGCTCTAGGAAGAGTCTTGGTGGTTCCAAACTTCTTCCATTTAAGAATGATGGAGGCTACTGTGTTCTTGGGGACCTTCAATGCTGCAGAAATGTTTTGCCAGATCTGTGCCTCGACACAATGCTGTCTCAGAGCTCTATGGACAATTCCTTTGACTTCATGGCTTGGTTTTTGCTCTGACATGCACTGTCAACTGTGTCCAATCAATTGAATTTACCACAGGTGGACTCCAATCAAGTTGTAAACACATCTCGAGGATGATCAATGGAAACAGGATGCACCTTAGCTCAATTTCGAGTCTCATAGCAAAGGGTCTGAATTCTTATGTAAATTAAGTATTTCTGTTTTTTATTTTTTATAAATGTTGCTTTGTCATTAAGGGGTATTGTGTGTAGATTGATGAGGAAAACAATTAATTTAATACATTTCAGAATAAGGCTGTAATGTAACAAAATGTGGAAAAAGTCAAGGAGTCTGAATACTTTCCGAATGCACTGTAAGTGAGTGCTGATAGAAGGGAATAGATAATCAAGTGATAAAGTGTGGTGTCTCACCCTTGCACATCAAAGCCTTGTGGAACATCATTGGCTGTGGCGTCCATCTTGGCAATTACAATATTAGGGTCAGAGTAGAGCTGAGGCGAGAAGAAAACAGGAGAAATAACCAATGAGAACAAAGAGCTTTACTTGGCTTTAGCTCTTTTCCTTAGGCATACAATTGTTCTGAGGAAAGCCATAAAAGTAAACAGTGGCGAAAAAAAAAGATTCTGTTCTAGTTTTAAATTACTTAAAATGTGGCATTAGTGAGTCTGTGTATGAGTGTGCCTTCTTTCAACCTGTTCTGCCAACTCCTTGTACTTTGGCTCCAGACTCTTACAGTGACCACACCAGGGGGCATAGAACTCAATCAGCACATCCTTCTCAGGGTCATTCACAATCTCCTCAAATGACTCCGCCACCACTACCTGTGAGTGGGTGCACACACAAACAAAGAAAATAAGTGTGAATTGCTGTGACAACAAAATCAGAAACACAAATGTACTGTGATTGAGGATTGAATGATAACACAGAAATACACACACACACACACACACACACAGAGAGAAAAACAACAAACTTACCTTGACGGGACCCTTGTTTTTCTCAGGGATGGGCTCTGACTTGATGTAGCGTTTTAGTCGTCCAGCAAAGTAATCCTCCAGGAATCTTTCCAGGGACTTCCCATCTCGCCTGTTAAATAGAATCAACAACAAACATAAGTATTCTATGGCATTATCCATCCCACATCACCCACATTGTTAAGGGTTAATGTTAGAAGATGGTTAGAGTTTGGGTAAGGATAAGTGGTATTGCTGTAACTTGTATGTGGTAGAGCTCAGAGGTTAGACTTAATTGAGGTTCTATGTCTGTAACTCACGTGAACTCCTCCCTCATTGTGTACTTGAAGCCCTGTCGTGTTCTGATGGTTACGAAGGGCAGATCTCCTCCGTCCGACGCACCCAGACCAAACTCCTCCTCCAGCTCATCGACAAAGTCCCCGCGATTGGCCACGGCAAAATTCAGGCCCTGGGACGCAAACTGAGAACCCACCTTAATCACCCTGAGAAGAGTGAATGAACGACATTTAATAATAATGATGATAAGAGACTTACAGCGGGTGAAATAAGTATTGAACACGTCACCATTTTTCTCAGTAAATATATTTCCAAAGGTGCTATTGAAATGACACAGGGAAAAAGTATTGAACACATGAAGGGAGGTACAAAAAGGCATGGAAAGACAAGACAACAGCTGAAAACTATCAGTAATTAAAAAGCAATCCAGCCCCGTCAGTGCAAATTAATATCAGCTGGTTCAGTCCCAACTGATGCCTACAAAAAGGTCTCATTGCCAAGGTGTCACACAAGACACATCTCATGATGGGTAAAAGCAAAGAGCTGTCTCAAGACATTCGCAAATTAATTGTTGCAAAACATAATGACGGCATTGGTTATAGGCACATTTATAAGATTCTGAATGTACCAGTGAGCACTGTTGGGGCCTGTCACGACTTCGGCTGAAGTTGCTCCCTTCCCTCGGGCGGGCGGCCGAAATAGGTCGACGTCGCCCGAGTACTAGCCACCACCGACCCACCACTCAGTGTTTGTCTGCGCTGTTTCGTTTCAGCACCTGTTCCCCATTTGTTCACTAATTGTGGGTGCGTCTTATTCCCTCTGCACACCCCGGGTCCCTGTCGGTGATTATTGTACTATGAATGTGTATGGGAACTAACGTAGTTTCATAGCTCCCCCTTTTGTTCAAACCTGAGAGTTTGTTTTCCGTGTAAATAAATTAGTGGTTCTCGATACTCTCCTGCCTCCCTGCGCCTGCTTCCACTACGCCTATCCTTGCGACAGCATTCACAGGGCCATAATACGGAAGTGGAAAGACAATCATTTCACCATAAATTTGCCTCGACCAGGTGCTCCTCGCAAGATTTCTGACAGAGGAGTGAAAAGAATAATCAGAAGAGTTGTCCAAGAGCCAAGGACCACTTGTGGAAAGCTTCAAAAAGACCTGCAATTAGCAGGTACTGTTGTCTCAAAGAAAACATTAAGTAATGCACTCCACCGCCATGGCCTGTACAGTGGGGAGAACAAGTATTTGATACACTGCCGATTTTGCAGGTTTTCCTACTTACAAAGCATGTAGAGGTCTGTAATTTTTATCATAGGTACACTTCAACTGTGAGAGATGGAATCTAAAATCCAGAAAATCACATTGTATGATTTTTAAATAATTAATTTGCATTTTATTGCATGACATAAGTATTTGATCACCTACCAACCAGTAAGAATTCCGGCTCTCACAGACCTGTTAGTTTTTCTTTAAGAAGCCCTCCTGTTCTCCATGCATTACCTGTATTAACTGCACCTGTTTGAACTCGTTACCTGAATAAAAGACACCTGTCCACACACTCAATCAAACAGACTCCAACCTCTCCACAATGGCCAAGACCAGAGAGCTGTGTAAGGACATCAGGGATAAAATTGTAGACCTGCACAAGGCTGGGATGGGCTACAGGACAATAGGCAAGCAGCTTGGTGAGAAGGCAACAACTGTTGGCGCAATTGGAAGAAGTTCAAGATGACGGTCAATCTCCCTCGGTCTGGGGCACCATGCAAGATCTCACCTCGTGGGGCATCAATGATCATGAGGAAGGTGAGGGATCAGCCCAGAACTACACGGCAGGACCTGGTCAATGACCTGAAGAGAGCTGGGACCACAGTCTCAAAGAAAACCATTAGTAACACACTACGCCGTCATGGATTAAAATCCTGCAGCGCACACAAGGTCCCCCTGCTCAAGCCAGCGCATGTCCAGGCCCGTCTGAAGTTTGCCAATGACCATCTGGATGATCCAGAGGAGGAATGGGAGAAGGTCATGTGGTCTGATGAGACAAAAATAGAGCTTTTTGGTCTAAACGCCACTCGCCGTGTTTGGAGGAAGAAGAAGGATGAGTACAACCCCAAGAACACCATCCCAACCATGAAGCATGGAGGTGGAAACATCATTCTTTGGGGATGCTTTTCTGCAAAGGGGACAGGACGACTGCACCGTATTGAGGGGAGGATGGATGGGGCTATGTATCGCGAGATCTTGGCCAACAACCTCCTTCCCTCAGTAAGAGCATTGAAGATGGGTCGTGGCTGGGTCTTCCAGCATGACAACGACCCGAAACACACAGCCAGGGCAACTAAGGAGTGGCTCCGTAAGAAGCATCTCAAGGTCCTGGAGTGGCCTAGCCAGTCTCCAGACCTGAACCCAATAGAAAATCTTTGGAGGGAGCTGAAAGTCCGAATTGCCCAGCGACAGCCCCGAAACCTGAAGGATCTGGGGAAGGTCTGTATGGAGGAGCGGGCCAAAATCCCTGCTGCAGTGTGTGCAAACCTGGTCAAGAACTACAGGAAACGTATGATCTCTGTAATTGCAAACAAAGGTTTCTGTACCAAATATTAAGTTCTGCTTTTCTGATGTATCAAATACTTATGTCATGCAATAAAATGCAAATTAATTACTTAAAAATCATACAATGTGATTTTCTGAATTTTTGTTTTAGATTCCGTCACTCACAGTTGAAGAGTACCTATGATAAAAATTACAGACTTCTACATGCTTTGTAAGTGGGAAAACCTGCAAAATCGGCAGTGTATCAAATACTTGTTCTCCCCACTGTATGCACGTTCACCACGCAAGACTACATTGCTGAAAAAAAAGCATGTTGAAGCTCGTTTAAAGTTTCCTGCACAACATTTGGAAAAGCCAGTGAAATACTGGGAGAATATAGTGTGGTCAGATGAGAGCAAAATTGAACTGTTTGGATGTCATAATACACACCATGTTTGGAGGAGAAATGGCACTGCACATCACCCTAAAAACACCATACCAACAGTGAAGTTTGGAGGTGGGAACATCATGGGGTGGGGCAAACTTCACATAATTGAAGGAAGGATGAATGGGCAAATTTACGAGGAGCACCTGGTCGAGGTAAATTTATGGTGAAATGATTCTTTCCACTTCCGTATTATGGCCCCAACAGTGCTCACTGGAACATTCAGAAGCTTAGAAATGCGCCTATAACCAATGCCATCATTACGTTATGCAACAATTAGGTTGCGAATGTCTTGAGACAGCTCTTTGCTTTTACCCATCATGAGATGTGTCTTGTGTGACACCTTGACAATGAGACCTTTTTGTAGGCCATCAGTTGGGACTGAACCAGCTGATATTAATTTGCACTGACAGGGGGCTGGATTGCTTTTTAATTACTGATAGTTTTCAGCTGTTGTCTTGGCTTTCCTTGCCTTTTTGAACCTCCCTTTCTTCATGTGTTCAATACTTTTTCCCTGTGTCATTTCACATTATTACACATAACGTATTTGTTTTGGTTTCTTTGTATGTATGGATTACTTGGGTTGTTACCAACATCTGGTGAAACTTTCATGTCAATAGCACCTTTGGAAATATATTTACTGAGAAAAATGGTGACATGTTCAATACTTATTTCACCTGCTGTATATACTATCTTGTATACAATATTTGGAGTTCAAGTATTATATGTAATGTATATAAGATAAGATCTAAATCAAAATACTTAGTCACACTTTACGTTGCCCAATGACCATGTACGGTAATAATAGTATTTCAATATTATCCCATTAAAATAACGAGTGTAACGTAATTATAACCATTACAATAATAACATACCTACTATGAATTCAGTATCAAATGAAAAAAATAACTGAAATAAAAGAAAAGTTGCATCTAATATGAGTGTGGTTTAAAGTGTTGTGGTATTGGAGGTGTACCAACCTGTTCCTCCAATAGTTGGAGCCTTTGGGGTTCCGCAGGTAGTCCAAATCATAGTACGCAGTCAACAAGTCCTGCCCCTTCAGCTTATCTCTGTTCTCATTGGTCAGATGGGGGCACATTCCAAAACTGACCAAAGAAAACAGGAAGACCAATAATGTTAGACAATCAAGTAGAGGTAGAGAGGGAAAGAGTGATAGGGATATGAAAAAGAGAGACTGATATGATAGAGAGAGACACTAAAGTAACACAGACATTCAAGTAGATTTAGAATAGACCGATGGGAGTAGTAGTCTTACATGTTGTCTCTGATGAAGCGGCGCAGTGTGTGGGTGGTGACTGTCTCAGTGAAGCGCAGCACGCTCTCCTCAAACTTACTACTCAGCCTTGGGGGCCTGAACAGCAGAACACTCCTGGAAAGACGCAGGGGAGAGAGATAAGACGGTAGCGGATCAGTCTGTTGGTCACACCATGTACAGTCACACTATAGCAGTGTTTCTCAATCCATTCCTGAGTGTACACAATTTTGCTCTAGCCCGGCACTAAGACACCTGATTGAACTCAACAGGGTTATCTTGAGCTCACTCTCTATCACGCTCACTTCTTCCCATTCTCTCCCTATCCCACCCTTCCCATCTCTCTATCCCTTCCTTCCTCCCTTTCTCTCTCTCTCACTCACTCACTCAGTGTCCACCCTGTGTTTGAGGCCCAGGGCCATGTCGAGGGTGTGGGCGAAGCGGAAGTGCTCCCTCATGACGCCAGCCGCCTTCAGAAACTCTGACAGCTGAGCACTGTCAGGGCCAGAGAAGAAACCTGAGACGGGAGAGATAAGTACGAAGAGATTAGCTCTTTCCAACACTGCTAGTGTTGGCTTCTACCATGTTGCATTCAGCTCTCACAAGACTTTTCAGAGCAGTGGACATAAATTAAATGATGACCAATGTGAAAAGTACAGATTCAGGGAGCCAAAGATTCAGCTAAGAACAAACAGGTATCTATACTCTTCTGGAGTACTACTTACCCACTACACTGGCGTCAAAGTGGTTGACAAAGGCATCGAGGTCTGCCTCGCTGCGCAGGGTAACGGAGTTGGGTCCAGCCTGCTTCTTCATGTAGTGGACAATGCCATCTGCGTGTATGCAGACAAAAACATTAGTAGGTCTACATGATTAGTGTACTTTAATTAACAACATTCAATCACACACACCTGCTGAGCGTGGTCCGTCATAGGACGAGGAGTCTTCCCCGTTTCTGAAGATCTTGAGCGTGGGGTACCCTGTGACCCCGAAACGCCCGCATGTGTCTGGGCTCGCTGTGCAGTCCACCTGAGGGGTAAGAGAGAGAGATGGATGGACGAGATACAGAGGATAGGGAGGTAGAGAGAGAGAGGAAGTGTGAAATAAGAGAGAAAGAAAGGGATAGATAGTCAGAGGAAAACAATTATAGAAAGCCGAAGAGGAAGGTGAAAAAGGGGGAGAAAGAGAATGATAGGGAGATGCCAGAGGCAATAGACCCCTTTCTGTGTTTGCAAACATTGCTGCATGAGGGCAACGCCCAAACGTTGGTGGCAGAACATGTGTGAGATCTTATAGAAAGAAGAAAAAAAAAAAAGAGGCTCTATTTACATGTTGCTTATGAGTGCTATGTTGAATGGGCGCAGATGGCGATGCCTTTCTTACTGCAGCCCAGAGTCGCGTGCATCGGTGTGTGACGTCGAGATCACTGCGTCGTGTACTGGAAAGGGGTCTATATAAAGTACGTTAGCCCTTTCACCTAGGTTATATAACTAGCATGCTGCAAAATGCCCTTTCCCTCCCAGAGCACACCTACAGTTGAAGTCGGAAGTTTACATACACCTTAACCAAATATTTTTAAACTCAGTAACTAATAATAGTAGAGAGAATTATATATTTTGGCTTTCATTTCTTTCATCACATTCCCAGTGGGTCAGAAGTTTACATACGAAATACTAATTGAGTGTAGCATTGCCTTCAAATTGTTTAACTTGGGTCAAATGTTTCAGGTAGCCTTCCACAAGCTTCCCACAATAGGTTTTTCAGTTCTGCCCACAAATGTTCTATAGGATTGAGGTCAGGGCTTTGTGATGGCCACTCCAATACCTTGACTTTGTTGTCCTTAATCCATTTTGCCACAACTTTGGAAGTATGCTTGGGGTCTTTGTCCATTTGGAAGACCCATTTGCGACCAAGCTTTAACTTCCTGATTGATGTCTTGAGATGTTGCTTCAATATATCCACATAATGATCCTTCCTCATGATTCCATCTATTTTGTGAAGTGCACCAGTCCCTCCTGCAGCAAAGCACCCCCACAACATGATGCTGCCACCCCCGTGCTTCACGGTTGGTATGGTGTTCTTCGGCTTGCAAGCCTCCCCCTTTTTCCTCCAAACATAACAATGTTCATTATGGCCAAACAGTTTTATTTTTGTTTCATCAGACCAGAGGACATTTCTCCAAAAAGTATGGATATAGATACTTTTGTACTGGTTTCCTCTAGCATCTTCACAAGGTCCTTTGCTGTTGTTCTGGGATTGATTAGCACTTTTCGCACCAAAGTACGTTCATCTCTAGGATACAGAACGCGTCTCCTTCCTGAGCGGTATGACAGCTGCGTGGTCCCATGGTGTTTATATTTGCATACTTTTGTTTGTACAGATGAACGTGGTACCTTCACGCGTTTGTAAATTGCTCCCAAGGATGAACCAGACTTGTGGAGGTCTACAATTTTTTTTCCCTGAGGTCTTGGCTGATTTCTTTTGATTTTCTCATGATGTCGAGCAAAGAGGCACTGAGTTTGAAGGTAGGCCTTGAAATACATCCACAGGTACACCTCCAATTGATTCAAATGATGTCAATTATCCTATCAGAAGCTTCTAAAGCCATGCCATAATTCTCTGGAATTTTCCAAGCTGTTTAAAAGGCACAGTTCAACATAGTGTATGTAAACTTCTGACCCACTGGAATTGTGATATAGTGAATTATAAGTGAAATAATCTGTCTGTAAACAATTGTTGGAAGAATTACTTGTGTCATGCACAAAGTAGATGTCCTATCCGACTTGCCAAAACTATAGTTTGTTAACATGAAATCTGTGGAGTGGTTGAAACCTAAGTGTACGTAAACTTCCGACTTCAACTGTACATAAACCCAGAGAAACTAGCTTATGTAGGTGCAGTGAGAATGGGACATGTAAGGCACGCAACTCCCAATTAGCATTGTGTAGCTCTACATGAAGGCAAGAATTTGAACACCTGGTTAATTTATTTTGTTATGCATTAAAATAACATGGAAATTAAATAGGCAAACAAAATAAATTGGTAGTTATTCTGACAGAGGGGTGTGGTTTGGTAGCTATTTCATACCTTAGCAAGTGACACTGTCCCTTTAAGTCGAGTGGCTGCGGTCTCAAAATCTGGGGCCAGTTTCTTACAATGCCCACACCTGCGAAGCAAATAATGATGAAATAGATTACTGGAGATATAATGCAAGGAACTGAATGAGGTGACAGGCAATGCAATTGATACCATAGTTATGCGTGGGTATAAATGTCTTATACCTGTAAAACACATAAGCAAATTGGGGATATAAAGACACCATATTGCCAATTTTGAAAAAATATGATCAATAGCTCAAATACTGTTCGCACTTAACCACCATCATGCTGCTAGCTAGATTGCCTTGATACAGTATACTTGCCTTGAGTTTGACAGCTGATACATAGAACATAGCTAGCTGGCTAACGGAACATGTATTGGACAGTTACCTAGAATAGATACTGTACTTACATATTTGTCTTAAATGACAGTGCAGGTATAGAAAGGACAATGGATATAGACACAAGGGAATGTTTCACTTCGTTCTCTCACCATGGAGCGTAGAATTTCACTAACATCGTCTCGTGCTCCGCTGCCAGGTAATCGAAATCCGCGTCCCCTAGCTCGAGCACATTACCCCGTGCGACTACCCGTCCAGAAATTATGAGAACCGATAACGTGAAAGCAGGGATGAGCGACAAAAAGGAAGCCATATTTCTAAATGCGTTAAGTACACAGAATGATCAAATAAAATACAGAAACATAAAAGAGCCCATATGTTGTGAAGAGGACCCTCGCTGTCACCCTGGGCTCCTCTTTCGGAATAAGGCGATAGTGGACAATTGAAAGGCGGGACATAAACAGAATATGATGAAAACTGGCCTTGTCATTGGTCGAGGAGGACATACATTGATGCGATGTAAGTAGTATATCGGTCGACTTTGATGTCAATCATAGTACAACCAAGGTTCATATCATCACGCATGACCAAATGACAGGCTTCATACAGTACAAGTTAACGTTTATTTGTACAGGGCACCTGTCCCACATACACCATCAATTTACAGACATCAAATAGTACAAGTAAGAATTCCATTCATTATTTATTTCAACAACAAACTGGAGAGAAGGCACCATTGTTTTATTCTGTAAAACAAATGTGTACATTTTATTCAAATATACACAATTGCCCACCCACTTACCATGTAAGTCCAATATAGTCATAACAAAACACAATGGTAAAATGTACAGTTTGAAACAAGGCAACCCCTAGCCATTTGGGGGCCCTAGGCGAGAATGGGTTGGGGGGCTGGCTAGACTAATTTACTAATCTAAAAATTGTTAGCTGACATGGCTAATTTAGTGACTGTCAGTGACTGACATAAGAAAAACTGCTGATGCACAACCACATTTCAAAATGACACCTTGTGTGTCCTATTATTCTAACTCTCAATAGTAAGTTGTAAGTAACTGTAAGTGGAGACCCTTCGGCGATCGCATATGTCGCTTATACCCGAGGCCTGCCCTGGTTGTTGGCAATCAATTACCCTTTAATACCATATTTACATTTCAGTTGATAATTTCAACATGATTGTGCTACTGTATGTGTCCGTTTTCATAGAAATTCCCTCAACAGCACACTAAATAGTATGTGTAGCGACAACGCCACAACCACTTTTACATATTCTGCAATCATTGTCTCCTTCATTCAATCAAGACAATTGTACTTCACATTTGCTGCACCTCCTCCCACCTAACTGGTTCATAACACCAGGAACCTCATGTGGCCTGCATATTGCACATGTAAAGAATCCTCTCATTAGTGAACCCATACAGTGCCATCAAAGGGAGGCATGTCTTTGCAGTCCCCTATAGTGTTGAGTCAGAGAGTCTTATACAGTCCCAGTCATGTATTCAGAGATTGTTGATTGTGAACGTTCCACATTGTGCCCCGCTGTTTGTTCCGGTTCAGGCTCTATGCTGCTCGTTGGCTGCTCTGTGTCACTAACTTCCTCATCGGAGCAGACCCGTTGGTTGGAGAAACGGAACAGGCGCATGAGGTCCTGGAAACGGGCGCAAACCTAGAGGAGACATGTTTAGGAAAGTTACAGCAAAGGGATAAACGGGTCCTCAAAGGAATCATCTAAAAATCACACAGACCCAGTTCCATTTTAGTACCCATTGGTCTAGCTGCTTTTCTGTGGCCCTTCACATGTCTAAAAAGGTAGTAACATGGTGATGGTTCTACCCAAACTAACAGTTACCTTCACATTGCTTTCCTGTTCTTTCAGCCCCATAGTGGGGCTATGGGAAGTGGTATGGGTTACAAATGGAACTGGGTTTGTTCTCTCTCACCTCATTGGCTGTCTTGTTGTCAAGTTGGGTGGAGACGGCCTGAAAGGTGCTTTTATTAGCTCCCTTCTGTTGGCAGGCAGTCAAGATGGCACGGTCCGCCTCCCTGTTAAAAAATAACAATAATGAAACAATATTGAATACAATCATTTGTATTGCGAAGTATCTATTTGACAATATACCAGAATACACTCCTTAAATGAGCATACAACAGGAGGACAATGGCTCTAACCTGGTCCAGAGGATGACTTTCTCTCCACTGGGTGTAAGCGAGATGTTTTTGGCACAGACTGGGTGGTTGGAGCGATGCCCTTCTTTCTCCTCGTCCGTTTCATCCTCCTTTACTTGTTTGGCTTTTGTGGTTTTATGACCTTGGCATCTCTTAGGTTTATTTGCTGCTGATGACTTCTGGGAAGTGGAGTTTGTGTTGGTCACCTCAACGCAGCCTCTGTTCTCAGTCTGACACTGCAGCGAGGGCCGTAGGTGGAGCTCGTTGAAAAAAACCCAGAATTCCCCCTGCAGGTGGGTGTGACCTCGGAGAAGGGTGGCCATCTGAGCTTTCATCTGAAAAATAGAGAAAGAGGGACATCTCTCGAATCTGATGAATAAATGGAACCCGCCTCAAAAATAATTTTTTGCTAGATTTGATATTATATTGCCGTTTTCCAAAACAAAGGTAGAACATTCTGCTCATGTGAAATGAATGTAGCACTCCCTAGCACACCTCCTTGATGCCAGCAGGACAGAGAGAAGGGCCTCCTTGAAGGATGCTCACTATCTTGCAGTAGTGCGAGGAGGTTTCTCCAAAGCTCAGCTCCAGTTGTCGCAGGAAGCGCCGGCTACGTTCAAATGCCTGCTGTTCTGCGAGCTACGGAGGGGGGGGGGGGGGGGGGAATATTAAGACTGAGCACTGTCTGGCACACAAATAACAGACCAGTGGGCTTTAGTTTTGACGTAATGGACGAGTTTCAAAGTGTGTATTTACAAAGTGAATAGGAGGCCAAGCCAGCACGTACCAGTCCACACTCTTGGGCTTGTTCGGGATGGAGGAAGGCAGCAAAGTCCCGGAGCAGCTCCGGCCACTCATTCAGAACAGGCTTTAGCCTCGTGAAGAGTTCCACAGAGGTGTGCTCATCTCCGTCCTGCTCAAACTCATAGAGTACCTCCAGAAACCCCTCCACGCGCCCCGGCACCTCCTGCAGGGCATGGCACACCTGGTCATAGAGAGCAAGAGAGTTATATATGCAGTAGGATTAAGGATTTCTTAACCTGTTAAGTTCACTATATAGGGGTCTTTGGGCAGTTCTGGACTGGTTTCGACTGACATTTTGGAGTACAAAGCGCTCTGAATGTCGTAGGGTCCCGTTCCTTATAGTGCCAGAAACTCCCATCTTTCTGCTCTGTGCTACCACTCTCTCAGCGGACCTGTCTTGAAGGTTTTAGACCCCACATTTGCATAGGGAGTGACGTGTCACATTTTCTGGCCTATCCAGACAAAGAATCAATTTGCTTTTGCTCTGAGTGACTGAGCTCAGCCTGGGAGACTGAATACAATACAACAGTTGTGGTTTCATCTCACTGTGATATTCTCAGTCAGATTTAGAGCTCTCAACATGAAAAAAAAACACTACATAATTTCATTGAATTGAAACAAGACCACTTTCTCTTGGTCACAGATGGACAAATTACTTTGTACTTAAAGCTGCAGTTGTAATAGATCTGCACACATTTTAATGATGTCTCTGCGCCGCTCAGTGGACGTTTATGAGAAATGTCTCTGTCATCAATTATATGAAATTGTACCAATATTTATTTATTTTACTGTTCTAAGAAAGGTGAAAGTCCTTTATAACTAGATTGTTTCGATATTTAGAAAGCATTTCAGTAATTTCAAACCCTATTGCCCCACTTTAGTTGAATAATTGTTTTGTTTTAATGAAAATATGAAAAATCATATATTTGTACTATGTACTTGAGCTTGTGTCCTCAAAGTGAGTACACCTCAACAATTTATAACTATTTTTACCAGAAAGGTGAGTTCTAGACGTTTCTAAAACTATGCAACAGCAGTTGTTTATGGTTATCTCATAAAAAATAATTCAGTTTGGGAATGTCTATTTTGACAGAAGTCTAAATGATGTTGATGAGGGTGGCGGCTATTACTGTAAATAGTGCAAAAACGTATTGCATGCAATCGCAAACTGCCTTATTCTGATGTAGTTTCCAATTGAATGCCACCCCAGTCTATTTCAAACGATTATTTTTGCCAACTTCGCACAATGCAAGGAGTGTTCATTAGACAGAAAATGTCCGAAGCCTTTGCAGACTTTTAAACGCCTTGGTTGCGAGAAATGCGCTTTATAAATAAAATGAATGATTATTTACCCTGTTGAGATAATTCTGAGCAAAGGCTATTTCCTTCTTCTCTCTCAGGGGGTCACTGTTGAGTAGGTCATCATCATCGTTGAGGATCGGTGAGCTTTTGGACATCCCCTCGCTGCCGACTTCTCCAGCGTGATGCTGCTCGCCCTTTGAGCTGGGAGGGTTGGGGGTGCTACTACGGCAACCTGGGAAGGACAAATTAAATCCAGCAGATGTGGTTAGATGGGAGAAGAGGAGGACGACTCCCTAATTCCAAATAGACCCCTAGAACTTTGTAGAACTCTGAAAGGATTTAATGAAATATATCAATACTAATGTGCAGTGTTTCCACTAAACGCATTAAGCAGCGGCTGCAAATTGTGGCCGCCAATGCAAAAAAATGTAGATATATAGATATATGCCCCAGGAAGACCCCATCCGCGCAGGAAGACCCCCCCTATCCCCCTTGCTAACTCTGTGTGTGTCCCTCCATGTTGTGGTGTTTAAAGATTGTGGTGTTAAAGATTGGAGGGAAGCTAACCTGATGGTGTGCCTGATCGGTCGCCTTCTTCTAAGTCCTCTGACCTCCCCCCTGACGCCAGCCATGACAGTTTCTCCATCGTCTCCTACAAGGAAAGATAACACACAAACCAAAATTATGAAATGTGCGATATGTGTAAAGAACTTGGTCAATAAAATGTACTAATACGTTGTAATATCAACGTGTCGCATGACCTCACTCACTTGCAGCTCTGGCACGGACAACGTGGACTCCTCGGAGGCCGGTGACATCACTCCCTCTACCTCTTGATCTCTGTCTCCCCTTCCCTCGTCACCCGCTCTCCCTCCATCTCCCATGCCCGATGGCCTGGGCGATAGGGTCAGCGTTATCTCCTGCCCCTCCTCTGACCCCTCCATGGGGTCAATGGAGTCAACGCTCCCCGGGGGACTGGCCGAGGACTCAGACAGGGCCAGGAGGGGCATTCCAAAATCATCCCCATCCTCCTCCTCCCTGCCACAGTCCTCGTTCTCTTCTATCTCCTCATCTCCCCCCTCTTCCTTCACCACCTCCTCTTCCTCCATTACAACTGTGACATAGTCGTCTGGGGTCAGAGACTGGTCCAGGGCAGGGGGTTCCGGGGAGGCTGAAGGCTGGGGCTGCCCCTCACTCTTCAGGCTGCTTTTGGGTTTCTTCGTCACCTGCTGGCTGGTCCTGGAGGATTTGTCCTTGAATTGTTCGATAGGCATCGTAGTAGAGACAGAGGTTTGGGTACTAGTGGAGGCTGTTCTACTATTCATATGGGAAAACAAAAGGAGGTTTGCTCCACTGTTAGGGGTCACCGTATTCAGGTTTGTTTGCGGAGGGTTCTTGTTGTTGGGTGGAGGAGCTGGCAGCAGCCTGGGCAGCCTGCGGAGGTTGGAGAACGTGCTGAACTTCCGAGCAACCAGGTCTCTGGCCAACGGAGCGGAATGTGACAACTGGGAGGCCAATACCTTGGCAGAAGGGGCGGGACAAAGGACAGCTGCGGCCACTGGGGCAGGCAAATTGAGAATGACCTGCAGGGGCTTCTGGGAAAGTTTGGGTTGAGGCCCAAGATGAGGTTTGGTGGGATGCTGAAGAGAAGGAGGTTTTGATGTTGCAGGCTGGATGGGTTGCAGTTTGTGGTGGGCCATGCACTGCTGAATCTCAGCACTAGTCTGAGAATTATTTTCTGAGTGTGTAGTTCCACTTTCCAGACTGTGGGTGGCGCTGTGCGATACAGCCAGGGACAGCGAGAGGTCACAGGCTGGTGGAGGGTGTCTGCGCCTGAAGCCGCAGCGCTGGAATGAAAGGCTGTCGGGGAGTTGGGGTTGGTAGCGAGTCGCGGCTGGGAAATTATAGTCCAAAGTTGTGGAGGAACTGAAGAGAACTGTGAAGAATGGGGCATTCTTTGCTTGACAGGCCAACATGGCTTCTGTATCCGGCGAACTGTTGAGGTCTTCAATTACCTCGTAGATATAAGGCAAACTTCTCTGTAGGAATAGAACACTTATTAAAAAATCAATATGAACTATTTAGTTGGTTCCTGAAACTTCCTCCTTTATCCAAACAAAGTTGACATCTATCTTATCTTCACTGATACAAACTTCCAGTCCGAAACAACCTTTATTCTAAGCAGATCTGACAATAAGTGTTTCCAATACGGTGGAAGCTCTTAGGAAAATTGGAATGCTAGGTGGCCAACAATATAGTTTCTAACTATCCTAAGGGGTTGATTTGTGATTGGGATGAGGCAGTAGTATTCTAAGTGTAGTTGGTACCCTCAGCCATCCGGGCATGTCTCTCTCCTCTCTCTCCACTGAGGGGCGCAGGTCACCCGGCATCACTGGGTCACAGGCTACTGGCATGGGCTGGACCACGTTCTGGAGCCGGTAGGCCTGAAAAAGACACAAGGAGAGGTGGTCAACGCTAATGTTAGTTGAGTATTAGTTAATGTTAGTAGCTATGGCTATGTGGACAAATCTAGAGTGTAGATTGTAATCTCTCCTGTCCTACAGAACAGGTCCAAGTTAAAGAAACTAGCAACACACTAACTAGAAACAAGTCATTTAGAAACACATCTCACGAACACATTTACTTTAGTAATACTGTATAGAATTTGTAGATCCGGGACCTACCTTGATGACGTTGTTGGGATGGGTGGGTTTACACTTCTCCACAATGTGGTCACGGAGCTGAGAGACCTTCTTGGCGCGGAGCAGGTAGTGACACAGCAGCTCCTTGGGCTGGAGGGTCTCCCCCAGGTTCCTCAGGCCCAGGACGATCAGGCTGGAAAAACAAAATGGCAAAGAGCAAAAGACTCCGGACTTAGTTTATTTGTCAGTGAGTTGTTAACATTCATAAAAAAAGCATACAGAAATCAAATTCATTCATCTAAGTTTACGTACTACGGAAACTAATTTGTTTAGGACAAGGTGTGCATTTAACAGAGCATATACTGTATAATATGGGCATTCTATGAGGAATCAGATACAATATGGGCATTAAATGAGGTTATAACGTTTAGTCAATATATTTTCATTATAAATAGGTCATTCTTACCAGTCCTCTCCTGCGGTGAACATGCTGACGGAGCGGGCGGAGTGCAGGGCTGGGTCCAGGCTGACGTGGGGCAGTAGCTCAGGGTACAGGAACACCGGCCGCGTGGCAAACAGCCATGCCAGCTGGGGGGGCATCGATGGATGCTTCCGGACTGGCAACACATAACGAACCAGTTAGGGTGAGAAAGACTAATTAAACATGAATTAGGTCTACATCCTGAGAGAGCCAAAAAAAAAAAATCAGAAGTCATCTTCATCAATTTGACCATCATCATAGGACTCGTGCACGCACACACACATGCTTACCTCTTCTGCATGTTCGTGGCTCGTTAGGGGCTTCTTGGTAAGGGATTGGGGATAGTGAGAGCTCCTCTAGTAGTGACAGTGCCCCCTGTAGGTTACAGGCGCTGAACACACTGGTGAAGCCTGGCTCCACTGGGCCCCGGGTCAACTCCCCACGCTGGGAAAACATCTGTAACTCCATCTGAGGCAGAGAGGTAGGGAAGGACTACATTAACTATATATATTTTGAGAGATATATGAAAAGGAGGGAGTATCAGAGAGAATGAGAGTATGTTTATAAATTGGTGCAGATAAAGGCACCAGTGAAAGTGTGTTTGTCAGTATGTTTCTCTCTCACCAGGAACTGCTTGGTGGTGGCAGCTTCGCTCTGCAGTGCAGCTACCGGGCTGGTCAACATGTGGACCTGGGTCAGGAGCTGGACGTGCTGCAGACAGTCATCACCGACGAGAAACAAACAAACGTTATCTTCATTGTGGATCCTTGACCAGGATTTTATTACCTAGGTTTTGATTTAGATTTTTGTTGTAGTCGTTTTTTTTTAAAAAGCTCAATAAAAAAAAGAACACAAAGCAGGGTTTGGGTCAATTCCAATTTAATTTGAAATTGCAATTCAATTCTTGAATTCAATTGGAATTTTGGATTGACACAAATTTGTAAAAACATTTCATTTTTAGAATTGAAATTCAATATTTGTAAATTTCCCAGTTAATGGAATTAATGCACTTAGTATAACAAAATTGACTGAAGAATTTGTTTTGAATTATTTCAACATGCATTCCTATATTTAGCTAGGCTGTCTGAACAGTGACATGATCAGCCTGAAAGCCTGAGGGAATTTAATTAGAACTTGTGGAATTGTTCAGGATAATATTTAATTGGGAATGGAATTCTTGGAATTTACCTAACATTGGAATTGAAAGGAATTGAATAATCTCTGAATTCAAAGACTGACCTGGAATTTGAATTTAATTTAATTAATTTACAGGGACAGGGAATTTAATTAGAATTATTGAATTTGTGGAATTAACCCCAACCCTGACACAAAGACAAGGACCCCAGACCTGCTGGACTTGCTGCTGCAGCTGGAGTCTCTGGCGGTGGGAGAGGGTGGGGGTGAAGGGAGGTGGGGGCTCACGGGGCTTGGTGACGAGTCCCCTGGGGGCCAACAGACCCTGGCTCTCCAGCAGGGCCCGGCGACGCCGGATGGCGGCCAGCTGCTCCTTCACCGTACGGTAGCGCCCTTCCGTCACCTCCGCCATGGGGTCCATCAACCTAGGGATCAAAGGTCAAATTCGGTCAGCTATACAGCGGTCAAATCAGAGGTTGAAAGTTGTCACTCAGAGGTATGAAGGTTATGATTGGAGATTGAAAAAATGTCACTGGGTGGGTGAGTTGAAGTTGTAAAGGTTGTGATTAGAGGTTGACATTAATATCCCATAGGGCGGCGCACAATTGGCCCAGCGTCGTCCGAGTTTGGCCGTTGTAGGCCGTCATTGTAAATAAGAATTTGACTGACTTGCCTAGTTAAATAAAGGTTAAATAAACACAGAATGACATTTTGAACTGACAGATATTTTATTTTAGTATCTTTAACTCTGCATTGTTGGAAAAGGACCCGTAAGTAACATTTCACTGTTAGTCTACACATGTTGTTTACGAAGTATGTGAGAATTCAAATTTGATTTGATAAATGGAAATAAATGACCTCAATTGACCCCAAAACGTCTTGCAGCAGAGGACAACGTAACAAACAACAGCAGAACAGTGTGTATATGAAGTGCATAAGTGTGCGGGTATACTAACGGGATAACTGGCGGGGTGTTGAAGGTGGGTGTCTCCGGGGCAGGTGCCTCTTCCTCCCTCTCCTCCTCTTCCTCGTGTCCTTCCTCATCTTGCTCCTGAGCAGTGAGCTCATCCTGGAACTGGAGCACACAGAGACAGTTAAATACACTACACAACATAAACAGAGGGGTAAAGAAAGGACATACAGAGTGGAAGAGAATGAGACATTAGAAACAGACAAACATCACAACACAGAATCTCTTACGGTCTCAAACAACTCCTCCATCAACTGGTTCACTTCCTTTTCTGGGAAAAAAATAAAAAAATAACAATGGGAGATGAGGGTCAGCGCCTGACATAGTCACAGCCTAGATAAGTTGACTCCATCTCTTGGCTGCTTGCCATGGTAACTCACTGGTGATGCGGACGGCTCGGTCATTACGGTAATCCTCCACATCGGGTTCGTCGATCTCCGCCAGGAAGTTATACTCCGGGTCGTCATCATCGTCGCCTTCCTCTGAAAAGAGAAAGAATATTTGAGAAAGAGGAACAGAGGGCAAGAGTGAGTGTGTCACCAACAGGGTTCTATGAGAGCAGGGTTACCCAAAGTCTGTCCTGGGCCCCACCTGGGTGCACATTTTTGTTTTTTGCAATCGAACTACATAGCTGATTCAAATAATCAAAACTTGATGACGAGTTAGTTATTTGAATCAGCTGTGTAGTGCTAAGGCAAAAAACAAAAATGTGCACCCGTTGGCCCCGGGACAGACTTTGGGAAATGCTAATCTCAGTGATTCAAGAGGACATTTTGTGAAAAATTACACATGAGAATTAGTTTGGTTTTTTGACAGCTTCGTGAGAATGTCCCATCTACACCTAGCTGCCGAGGGAAGTTGCTTGGGGTGGATTTGGAATAGCAGCGCACACACGCTCCACCCCCTCACCATCGTTGTACATGTCAGACGTCATGATGCCCTGAAGCCAGTGGGTCCACTCGCGGTCCTCGGGGGCGGATCCACACCCATACATGTCAGGCGTGATGTCAGGGGCGCGGAGCTCTGCTTCCAGCTGGCCCATGGGGACGTCCCGGAGGGGCCTCTTGGAGCGAGTACGACATGCCATCAGACCGTCCGCCATGGGTGGCTATGAGAGGGGGAGGGCGAAAGCAGGAGGTTACCAGATCAAATCATACGTTCGAATTAGCAGAGAGCCCACTCTGGAAATTTGATGTACTTGTAGAGTATATTGTCCCAAACAATGTCTTACAATGACCAAAATCAATTAGGGTATTTTAGATATTAATAATTATAATGTTGAATAAATGAATGTGAAAGATTGTTTTTCAGAATCTAGACATAGTCCACATTTTAGAGCACACTAGAAGGATTATAATGACACCAAGGGTTTGTATGTATCATGTACGGTTCACAATTCATAGGGTCTTACATGAGGCATGTACAGTATAGGTATAGACTAAAATGGCCACTTTCATTATGATTTTCCCAACAGAAACTAGTGATACAAACGTAAAAAGTATGTAAAATATCATTCCACCCAATTAAGTTTCTATGTGAGAATTACCAGAACAATCTGAGATAGGCCGAAAATATTTTTGCTATCCTGACGTGTAATCGCCCTGGTACCTGGTAGGGCTCCAGGCAGACGGGACCGATGGCCAGCTCCTCCTCCACGGCATGGAGCTTCTCCAGGAAGCTAAAGTCTGGAGGGACCCTGGTGGTAGCAGAACCCTGGGGGCCAGAGGAGGAGGAAGCCTGGGGAGGAGGGGGAGGCCCCATGGGGACCACCTCCACCCTCAGGTGTCTGGATCTACTGCGATGGACCTGAGAGGAAAGGAGGAGTATGATTTTTTTTATTTTTATGAGGCATCAACATTGAAATGTATCGCACAAGAATAGAATAACAAGCTATTTACAAAAGGCAATATTCTGTATTTGATTAATTTTACATAAAAAATAAAAACAATGTTTTTACATATACATTTCTAGAGGTACAAATACAAATATTACAAATTGTACTGAAGAGTGTGTGTGTGTCACCTGCATGGGGCTGCAGCTCTTGTCATCGTCCCACTGTGTGTGTATTACCCTGGGGAAGCCTCCTCTGGTTCCCCTAGGAGACGAGGCCGTGCTATCCATGTCACTCTCCTGAAATGTCTACAAAACACAGACAAAGTTCAACAGTCATTTCAATATACATAGATATACACAGAAACACGACAAATGTTCTATTTAAAGTATTGAAATATACAAGCATAATGCATCTACCGTATTCTAAAAGGTGATAAAGCTTAACCACTTTGTTTTGCTTATTTAAATACAACAATGCATGGTGAATGCCTTACAATGCATGAAATATATATATATTATTCAGGCCACAAGCTAACAAGACACAGACAAATCCTATGAATCTCTTACATCTTCCGCAGTCTCGTCCTCCTCCTCTTCGTCTGGGCAGTACTCTTCGTCAGAGGAGTCTTCCTCCGCTAGTTGAATGTCCACAAACTGTTGGACCTGAAAACGGAGAGAAAGAAACAGACAAGCACTATAGCACTTTCTAGTACGGTGCCATATTTTCCTGTCAGGTATTGAGGACGATTGAATGTTTTTCAATGGTGGCGGCAGGTAGCCTAGTGGTTAAGAGAGTTGGGCCAGTAACCTAAAGGTCCCTGGTTCGAATCCCCAAGAAGGCAATCCCCAGTTAAAACCCCACGGGCACCGATGACACATTTCTGTTGAATAGATTCAGTTGTGCAACTGACTAGGCATCCCCTTACCTTCTCTTTATTGACCTTTTTAATGGGTGAGATGTTCCAAGCAGGAATTACCTGAAATGACACAAAGATTGAATTACAAGCGGCTCAATAGCATAGCATGACAAATCTAAATGTCTGCTAAAACACACACACTAGAGGCAGTGAACTCACCACCCCTTTTTCTACCACTTCCTTGAATTTGGACCGCGTCATCTTGGGTTCCTAAGAGGTAGATGAGAAAGATGTTGAATGGAAGTGCACACAGAGACTTGAATGTGTCAATTCTCAACTGAAACCAACTGGAAAAGTATTCATTTGGACATGGAAATGCAATGGTTGACACTCACAAAGACAGGCACAGCCTCAGTCTCATTGATTGCGGCTTTCATCATGGCCACAACATGCTCATTGGTTATCACTTCCTGTGGGTCAAAGGTCAAAAAGGTTTAAAACCAGGCTTATAATCAGCATGTTTGTATTTGTCTGTCAGTCTATAAGAGGTTATAGGCAAATAGTTTTTGTAGGAAATAGACGCTTCCAGTCCACACTAGCTGCATAAGGAACTTTGGCTATGTTGCAGCTATGAGTTAGTTAGTGGCAGGGTCGTAGTGAGTGGCGCATCGGCCACTTTCTGCACTCACATGAATGATGTTGCGGACGTTGGCCGTGGTCAAGTTGTGTTGTCTGGACTTGTTCTCTAGTTCACGGTCCAGCTCCCTGTCAATCTCCACCTCTGGACCGTCCCCTTCCTGCTGTCCGTCTCCCACCTCTCCGTCCACAGCTCTCTTCTTCCTCTTTACTCCTCCCTTCTTCCTGCTGCCCTTGTGTCCCCCACCCTGCCTGTCATCTGACAGAGAAAAATAAATAAAGAGAGAGAGAGTCAGTCAGCCTTGAACTCCTACAGTTTGCTTTTCTCATGCTATAAAATGAAAATGTTTAGCCGAGTTACTTCAGGATCAGTTGTGGACCAGGTCCTGCTCGGAGGTCATTTTGTGCACCGTTCCTTACCTTGTTCATGTTGTATACAAGATGTGAGTACTGTTTCAGGCTCAGTTGCTAAGGGCGGCCAGTTAATAGATATAGGGTTTCCTCACCCATAGTGATGACCAGGTCTGTGTCTGTATCCTCTTCTGTCTGAGGGGGGCACTGTGCAGGGCTGCAGTGGAAAGCCTTCTCTTCAATCTCTACCTGACCTGGAGATCCTGCAAAGCCAAGAGCATCACTTATTTACCTATATATCAATTGCTTAGGTAGGAAGCACATAACATAAAATAAAACATATTATTAAAAGCTAAATGTGAAGTGAGAACTACTCTCCTTTGCCCCCTTCTCCCTTTCTTCTACTTACCCTCATCAACAAGAAGGTCTGGGCAGGAAACCTGGCCAATCAGGCCATGACTCTTGAACCTGGGAGACCGTCTCCATGGTGACGATGTCCCATGGATCTCCAGGACTCTCTCCTCCTTGGAAATGGCAACGATGGCACTGGCCTCTGTTGTAAGTGGTGATGATGCATTGTGGGATGCTGGTGTTCTAGTAGACTGTAGTTTCCCTGTCCTAATAGACTTGGCAGGGCCACCTTTGAGAAAGTTGGACTTCCGTTTGCGGACAAGACTCATTGTGTAGTACCATCTGTGAGATTGATTGAGAACAACCATGGAACGAGTTTATGGTGGGCATGTATCACTAGTCAAAAGTGTTTCCCAATCCTTGTGTACTCTGGACCCTTTGATCTGCATTAGCATGTCAAATAGGGGGGAGCCATATAGCAGAATATAATATCCTTGCTAGTAAGTATTAAAAAAAAAATAGATTTGACCTGTCCTGTTGTCAGATTGGATGAGGAATGAGACACATATGGGCACTAGCTACTAATACTAGCTAACACTCAAAGTTAAATGTCTACACTTATCTGCTCAGCTCCTTCCGTAAAGCGCTATTTAACATAGCTAGCTGGAGGTAGTATGTATGAAGACGTGTGCATACAGTTAGCTTCAGTTGACAAATGTTAGCAGTTACTGAGTGAGTGGTGTTGGCCATGGCATCTGTCAGTGGCAATGGTATCCTCATAGCGCTTGTTGTTGTGGTATGACGGCTAACAAGCTAAGCTAGCTAAGTAGCTAACAAACTGCATTCGCTAATAGTCTGGAAATTCTTCTCAACGGGACAACACTTCAACAAACGAATTTTCCACAAAGCGAATACTATGTTAACATTTGTTGGTGATAATGAGTTTACAAACAACACATTATCTTACCCGCCACAACACGCCTAGCTCCATCAGCAGTAAACGCAGAAAACTACAACTAACATTCTGTTTCCGGGTGTAATACTAAATTAATTCGCGTCAGATATATTGTTGAGGAGATGGGAAACTCCATTGGAATCGTATTAACGGCCATTGTGCACGTTGCCAATGCATTCTGGGCGATTCTGTTACAAGGAGGGAATGGGCGCTAGCTCAAAAACCCAACATTAGTATGAATTTCGTCAACAAGAAGTACACCTTTACACATCTTTTCAGAAATGTGAGATAATTAACTTGCTTAATGTGAGATTCATGTAATCTTGTATAGCTTTGGAATCGTGGCATTACGCACTTTCGAGGAAAATAGGCACTTTTTTTTTTACTTATACACTGACTTTCAGAAGGAATAGAGCCCCACAGTGGGGGGGTGTCATAATACCCATAAAACGTAGCGGTCAAACAGGGAAATGTTTTTTTCCATAGGGTATTTTAAGGGCTTTGTTTTGTGTAAACTTACCCTGGCGTGACGTAAATCTCAGATTTGAAAATGCTAATTAGCATCAAAGTAGACATCATGCAAGACACCAAACCCTGCAAGATCCTGCACGTCATCTCTAGCTTACACCTTTGCTAACAGGTATTGTGTCAATTTAAATCGTGCACAAGACAGTTCACATAATTGTCCATTTAAAGAAATGTTGCACATTTTTTCATTACTACATTTAGCTAAACATTAGATCGTTAATCCAGAGATTATTACTTTTGCCTCGATTTGGCAGTCTCATCCAGATAATCATGGCATTTGTAGTTCTTTATGATAGCCACATTAGCAGCTAATTAGCATTTAAGTTTGGGGGGGTAAATACAGGCAAATATATTGCTAAGTCACCTTGTCCTAGAGAGATTTACATGGTTATCAAAACGTTACGCCAGGGTAAGCTTACACAAAACACAGCCCTTATTTTAAGTGTTTCTAAATTCCCCTATGGAAAAAATGAATGGTGGAAAAACAATTGGAACCATTTCCCTGTTTGACCGCTAGGTTGTATGGGTATTATCACTCTTACTGTGTGTGGTACTCTATTGCATGACGATTAGCTTCGCAACGCAGCATGACAACGTGAACACGATTGGTCGACAGTCTGCTGGGTGGGGCGTTATACATTCCTTCATTCATTCATTACTCAATGGGATTCCTATCTCCTCCTTTGTCTAATATCTCTGTTCCCATCCCATAATATACCAGTCTTCTTCTTCTATATTATGGCGGTCCTCAAACAAATGTTATAGGTGCATGCTGCCACCTACTGGGGGAAGGGGGATACTAGTCAGTTGTACAATTGAACGCATACAACTGAAATGTGACTTCCGCATTTAACCCAAACCCTCTGAATAAGAGAGATTGACATCATGTCTTCGGCGCCCGGGAAAAGTTGGTTAACTGCCTAGTTCAGAACAACAGATTTTTACCCTGTCAGCTCGGGGATTCAATCCAGCAACCTTTCGGTTACAGACCCAACGCAGCCATCCAACTTTTTCCACCGATACTACACATTCTGTTGTCTCATGTCCTCCTGCACTCTTCTCACATCTAGGAATCTCCCTCCTACCCACTGCTGCCACATGACCATAAACTTGACACTTAAAACACTGTAATGGGTTCGGGATAAAAGCTCTCATAGGATAACTGACACATTCTAACTTGATTTTATCTGGTAAAAACTCAGTAGTACAGACCGTGTCTTCTCTGTTTCACTACACTCTCCACGGGGTCTGCGTCGCACCAAACAGCGGGCGTCACAGACACTGGGAATATTTAACTTCAGTTGACCCTCAACACTTAAGGCCACTCCAGTTATCACTCCTTTCAATGGTACCCTGCTCTGGAGAGGAAAGCAAGTCACAGTTTTTGTCCCCATTTGCGGGGTCCCTCTGGACGACAGCAATGCAAAAAATCGACACGATTCCACTTCGAATCACTTTCACCTTTTCATCTCTTCTCCACCCAACCTGACATCACACATATCACAGACAGAGGGCAAGGATCCGTTCTCTCCAGAAATCTCACTCCCACTGGGCAAAAAAAAAACATATTTATCACCATGGGGACGAGGCTCAAACTAAGCATTCTTTACTGCACCTGCCACCGCAGTTAATTCATCCTCACTGTCATCGTGTTCAATTTCCTTCTGCAGCACTCCATATTTACTCTTAATTTGTTCCACCTTCTTCCTTTTCTTCCTGCCTGCCTTCTTTTTCCCTGTGTCATTTCACATTATTACACATAACTTAATTTCTGAACGTTTTGGTTTCTTTGTATGTATGGATTACTTGGGTTGTTAACAACATCTGGTGAAAATGCCATGTCAATAGCACCTTTTGAAATATATTTACTGAGACAAATGGTGACGTGTTCAATACTTATTTCACCCGCTGTATCTCCCTGGCATATTACATCATTTATGCAACAGCATACAATACATTTTTGGACTTGCCTTGTTGTGCTGTGCTCACTTGAACAGGAAGGTGGCGCTGCGTTTTTTGTCATCAAACTTTGTCATCAAAGTCTTGCATTCTCTGGATTTATGGTGCTTTCAAGACAACTGCGAATTTAAAAAAACAAGGTTGAATCATGATGTCAGTAATCTTCAGGTTGGAGCTAAAAAATGAGGCCTTACTCAAGAAAGCAAAAAAGAGAATGTTTGTATGGGTCTTTATTAACTCAATTATTTATTTGTTGTACATTGTTTGCAAACTGATATGACACATTAATGCCCAAATAACATGCAAAACAGGCAACAATGTATTATTATATATAGGTTTATTTTTGCTAAACAGGTGGGACTGAATGACAGGTCTTCACTGAGCCTTGTATGTCCCAGTCTCAGCCTTGTGATTACACTCCCTTCTCTCTTGGCCTGATGACCTCCCTGTCTCCACCTTTTCTTGAACCTTATACAGGTGTCTTCCCCTTTCCACAACTCTTGCAATCTGTTATCATCAACCCTTGGCTTCTGCTTTACTGATTGACAATTCCATCTCAACATTAGGATGTTTAAGAGCCTACTTGGCGATAACATCCACCTCCCCATTCCCTTCTACTCCCACATGAGCTGGTACCCATAGAAACATCACAAATAGCGATTGGGTCATTGCGCAAAATAGTATGCAGCAGCAGCATCATCATCTGGATATGTGTGCAACATTCACCTTCTGCTACCATTTCTGTCAAGCAGTCTACGCACAGTTTGACGCACATTTTCGATAAATCCAACGGATGCACCACACAGAACGCACTGCAACTGCCTCTGCAACGCAATGCTGTAAGGCAAACACAGCGTTCCATTGGAAATTAATGTACTTCTGGTGTACCAAAATGTAAATCACTATTGGTGTGATCTGGGCGTTATCGTTGTTTTTTACAGAAATGTTTGGCGATCGAGCTGCTGGTGACCACTATTTTAAAGATTTCTGTCAAGTAACAGAACCTGTGAGATGATCTAATTAGGTTGTCATTGGCTAATTAAATTCACCTGGTGCTCCATTAGCCTAGGCTATGAAAACACCATGAGGGTTGCCCAGGTAAAACTGCAATTGAATACCATGGTCATTACAACGTTTATAAAAGTATTTGTTTGAAACTATACAAGTAGGTTTGGATACAAGTCTGTCGGACATTGTTTTACCAGCTAAAGTTCAACTTTACGCACACTATCGAAGCTTTCGGACCATGCATGCATCAAAGGCAGGTGTGTCTCTGCGTAACATTGCTCTGACTCCTGAAAGGATTCCCAAGTTCACAATTCCGTCAAAGCTGCGATCTCCCCATGCACAGCAAGATTCAGAAACTGATCGGTCAAGACTGCTGTCGCCGTGCAGCCCCAACCCGCGCCCGCACTTGTCCGCATCTACTCCAATCTCTCGGGTCATTCGACTACCATCGACACCCACTATCAGGGGCAAGCTTCACCGAAACTTCTCACCGGAAGAGGACCTATCAGACCCATCCACCCGAGCCGCAATGTCCCTGCCACATGTCGACAAAGTCACCACCTCATACGGCTTCCGTGCGCTCGCCCAGAGTCCATGCACGCGACGAAGGGAATCGCTATTCCACAAGGGTGCGATGACCACAGGACCTTCCTTTGAACCCGACATGGACTATCTCTCTCGCACAACCTGTCCAATATCTTCTGTAGATGTTGGAGACAAGCGCAGGATCACAAGCACCAACTCCAACCTGGCTGACGCGCCCCCGAGCACGGAAGCCCCTTCTCCTTCTGTTCAGATTCTGAAGACTGGTAGAACGGCTGGTCTAAAGGTACTGTTCACCAAACCTCTCGCTGCTTTGAAAGCCTTAACGCCAGTGCGTAGACGTAAGGACCAGGCCAAAGTCCATGGAGGGTCCTAGGATATTTAGGGGCCCAATTATCTACAACTGTGCCATCTCGATTTGTTTCAATCCAAATGTATGTCTTTTTTGTGAGATTTGTCAAAATAAATATATTTTAAATCGTGTCATCTTTCCATGAAGAATTTTAAGAATGTTTATTTATTTTTGTCTACTTTCATCTTTGGAGTATAGGCCTATTGTCCATTTCGGAATGTAACATTTGGATTGTCCGCATACAGCATGCCCTTACTCATTTCCAGTAATAAGGTAAACAAGCCCAGCGTCAAATGTCTAACTTATAAGAATCCCATGAAAAAGCTGAAGGTAACGTTTTTCACGGAAGTCTTATTTAAACGTCCCTGTGAAATATATATTCTCTAAAGTAGTACTCTATTTCAGGGCTGTGGGTTGAGTTTCATGTTCTGTTGGTGTATCCATTTATGAAGCAGTATTGTTAATAATGTATAAATCTACAAAACAGGAAAGTCCTGTGGTTTTATAATACTGATTGTTCTTCCATGGCTGGGCCAAGCCAAATAGTATCTGTATACTTTTGTTTCTTCTGTCTGCTTTGAAAGGACATATACTGTATGTTCTAATTTACATTTGAGTATGTTCCCATGTTTACTTAATGTTCAAAGGCCCTAAACCTAAGATGCTTGCTCTTTCTAACTCTATCCCTCTGGCGGAACCAGGAAGTCTCTCCTACATGCTCCACCCCAAACTGATCTGAGTCTGTGTTGTCTGTGAGAGTGAAAAACAGTCCAAATGGCTCAGTAGGGAGTTCTGCTTGACCAGGATCATTTCTGTTCTGGCTGTCTGGATCTACTAAAGGAGCCAGTAATTACTGGCTGTGGACACAGTTACGGTAGGAGCTGTATTGAGGGCTGCTGGCATCAGGATGACCAGAGGGGCATCTACAGCTGCCCCCAGTGCAGACAGACCTTCACTCTAAGGTCATGTTGGCTGAGGTGGTGGAGAAACTAAAGAAGACAGGACTCCAGGCTGCTCCCCCTGTGTTGTGCTATGCTGGACCTGTAGATATGGCATTTGATTTCTGCACTGGGACCAGAAAGCCCTCGTGTCCTGTCTGGAGTATTTGGTGTATTACTGTGAGACTCCCCTCCAACCTCACTATGATATTCCTGGCCTAAAGAAGCACAAGTTTGTCAAAGCCACTGCTCAACTACAGGAAAAGGTCTGCTCTCATCATGACAAACTGATGGAGATTTACTGTTGTACCGACTAGAAGTGTATCTGTGTGATGTGTATGGATGAACATAAAGGCCATGATACACTGTCAGCTGCTGCAGAGGACTGAGAAACCGGTCAAACTAGATCAATTTGTTGGTAAATCTCTGATTAAACATCTAATCTGTCCTGGCTGGGTTTAAATACTATTTACCAACATCCAAAAAACCTTGAGTGTATGTAGAGTTTAAACTAAATTCTCCAAATGTATCACCATTTTTATTCTTAATCTGAATGCCTTTTTATGAGTTCAAATGTAGTTTTTAAAGGGATAGTTCACTTTTTCTCCAGCGACACAGCTGGGGATGAGTCAGCAGAGAGTCCAGCTGAGAGTGAAGGAGTTGAAGGAGCTCCAACAGGCTGTGGAGTCTCTCGAGGCAAGTATATTATTATTATTATTAACCTGATGAGATGTACCATGTCACTTCCCTCTTTCAGTCAGCCAGTGAGAGACCACTATTCAGTCCCACTGAGCTAGAGAGTACAGTATACTGCTTAACATGGAACCTTCTCTTCTGTCTGTGTCCTAACTGCGTTCTGCACAGGAAGCAGCAGAGAAAAATGAGAGGATCTTTAAAGAGCTGATCCACTCCCTTGAGAACAGGCACTCCGAGGTGAAGGAGCTGATCAGATCCAAGGCGAAGGCACAAGTGAGTCATGCTGAAGGACTCCTTGAGCAGGAGATAGCTGAGCTAAAGTGGAAAGACGCAGAGTTGGAGAAGCTCTCAAACACAGACGATCACATCCATTTCCTCCAAGTAACTATATTGCAATTTGCCTTGTTACATGGAATAACAAATTCTGTCAATTACCTTTTTGACTGTATTTCTCTTTTGCTCTTGCTCTCTTTTTTTATTTGTATTGTTATTATATATTTATATATATGAGACTAGTTTTTAATTGTGTACCTTAATCTTCGGTGTATAGGCCTAATTTTCTGAATGTAAATGACTGCTCACAAGTAGCATTTGGATTGTCCACATACAGCATGCCCTTGCTCGGTTGCATACTTCCTGTAATAAGGGTGGCAAGCCCAGGGGCCACAGGCTATCAAACGTCTAACACCTAAGAATCCTCTGAAAAAGCTCAAGTCTTATTTTAATGGTCCCTTTGATTTTCTCTTCTCAAGGATCACTGTATATCAGGGCTGTGGGTTGAATAATCCATATTCTCTTGATTTATCCATTTATTAACCTATATGCTATTGTTAATAATTTATTAATCTACAAGACAACAGGAAAGACTGAGGTTTTTAGAATACTGATTGCTTTTGTTTCTTCTGTCTGCAGTGTTTTAAAAGATATTCATTTCAGAAAGGACAGATATGCATTCTGTATTTGAGAATGTTTCTAATGTATTTAATGTTCTCGGTCTCTGTGTCTCTTCCTTCTCTCAGTCTTACTCCAATCCTAGTGTATCTTCTTCATACTTACCCTCTATCGTTGTTAGTCCTCATCAGTACTTTGGAGATGTGAGCGAGGCTGTGTCTGAGCTGAGAGAGAAACTACAAGGCTTCCTTAAAGGAGAATGGACCAAGATCTCCAGCGCAGGTGGGCTAAATAATACAAAAATAATGCACATTGTAAAAACATCAACTTTAGACCAAAGGTCCCAGACGTATATTGTAGGTAGGATGATAACATTCCCCCTCTCTCTATGAACGTGTTTGTGTTTGTGTTTGTAGTGAATACAGTGTTATACTACCTCCAGAGCCCAAGACCAGAGAACAGTTCTTACAATGTGAGTCGATTCATTCTGACGTAACATACAATCTTTTTACTGACAGTTCCCCATATAGAATTATATAGCAATAGTAGATATATTAAAAAACTAGGTAGCTATTTGACTCCAGCACCAGTTTGATCTCTGCTCTAATCAAAGACAGGGTACAGACCAGGGTATAGTATAGTATTATTCTCCCCTCATTGGTCTCTGCTCTTCTTCCAGATTCCTGTCAGCTCACTCTGGACCCAAACGCAGTACATTGCAACCTTTCTCTGTCTGATGGGAACAAAAATATGACAGTTAAACAAGGACATTCGTATCCTGACCGTCCAGACATATTCACTGACCGCTGCCAGGTGCGGCCTCATAAATATATTAAGAGAACAGATGGTAATGACACAATGACAAGTCCTTGAGTTTACAGGGAGTTATTGTTTCAGACACAATAATGTTGAGATTAAAGTATCAGGCCCTCAGTCCTCCAGAGTAGGAGTGTACCTGGATCACAAGGCAGGTTCTCTGTCCTTGTACAGTGTTGCTGGTACAATGAGCCTCCTCCACAGAGTCCAGACCACATTCACTCAGCCCCTCTATCCTGGGTTTTGGTTTGGTTATGTTGGAGATACTGAAGTTGCCTTACTAGAGAGATGCTTTATTATGTACTTTAACCATGTGCAATTATTTCATTTTGTGATTTAAGATATCTTTAGTTTAGTGAATGTTTCAGTCTTGTACATTCACATTCATCTCAATGTATTCTCACTTTGATGTACATGAATAGATGTACATGAACTGTACTGATATATTTTTTTGTTATGAAACACAGTAGGCCTATTTTTTTAAATGGATTTCAATAAATTAAGACTGATTGTCTGGTCTTTTTATCCACTTAACCTGAAAGTAGTCTATTGGACCAGGAGAAACTCATCTAGCCATTGAGCCAACTGAAGCCACTTCTAACCACAAAACAATTGGAATGAATGGGTCTTTCAGACTAAGTTCACAACTGCATCAACTAAGTAATGCAAGCTGTTATTCTCATGCAGTGAAACAACATTGCACCCTCCCAGTTCAGTGATTTCATTTAGAATGGATTAAGACAAGAACTAAAACAATAAGTCTGAATGGGGCATGCAGATGAAGTTTCCCAATTTGAAATGATTTGGACAGAAATGTTTAACTTGGTCTGCATGCCCCATTCAGTTCTATTGTTGTTTTTTAAATTGATCCACTCAAAATGAAATCACTGAACCGGGAGGGGGAAATTTTGTTTCACTGAAAGAGAACATAGCCTGCATTATGAACCATCTCTAAGCAACTCTGCTCCAGTTAGTGTAATTGTGAACTCTAGTCATTGCTGTTGTAATACTACACAGAACATTGGTGTGAGATGTGCTATAGTGTGTGAAAACTCAACCATAAGCCTGTATAATACTCAACATGCAACATTCACTCTTATTTCAAGATAATAGTCAAACACATTACATAAGACTGTCTCCACACCACTTGGTTATTTTTTGTTAGCCCTTTTTTATTACTAAAATCCTTTGACATAGTTACTTCTGTTGATGAGAGGAGAGGAGAGAAAGAACGGAGGAGGAGAAGAGAGGAGAGGGGTGGAGGAGAGGAGAGGAGTCCTTTATAATGCTTCAGTTAATAAAACATGCATATTACTAAATGAGTCAGTCAAACAACACACACACCGACCCTCACACACAGTACTTACCTGAGTCGAGCATGTAGGAGTATTGGTACCCCAGTTCTTTGCTGGAGGTGAAGTATTCTATGTTCCTGTGTAGAGGTATGAAGGGCACCATGTGGTACTGCCTGTTGTGGCCGATGGGAGCATTGAACTCTGGGTAGTGGGTCTGCTCTGGAGCATGTCTCCTCAACCAATGCTCATAGATACTGAAAACAGAGAGAGACTGAGAGAGACAGAGAAGGTGAGTTTTGGGGAAAGAGAGAGAGAGCGAGAGAAAGAGATAGAGAAATAGAAAGAGAGAGATAGGGTGTGTGGGAGAGAGACGTGTCCGTGTGTGTGTGTGTGTGTGTGTGTTTATGTGTGCTAACCTGTCTACGTAGGCGTGGCGAAGTAGGAAAATAGGGTCGTTAGCTGACCCCTGGACTGAAGACATGGAGCCGTTCATGAAGATATGAAGAGAGGCGTGCATCCCCATCACCCTACTGTTACCCAGGCCTGTCACAGGGCTGCCAAAACCTAGAGGTCAGGGGTCAGAGGTCAGGGGTCCGAATACAACACCAGAGTTAGGGTTAGAACAACGCTCTAGAGTGTTCTAGAACTACTGACTTTCTATAGGTCTAGAACTAATAAGACACACACACACCGCACAAACATACACACACCTCACCAACACACCCCTACTTACCTTCCAGTGTGTTTCTGAAGCTGAAGTTAGCGGAGCGGTCCATGGTTCCCGTGTCGTAGTCCCGGAGACTGACCGTGAACTCCACCTCTGCTGCCGTCGGCAACCGGGCAACCAAGTTATGGTTGTGGTTGCCTGTGTTACTCAGAAACGGCCCCTCGTCGCTAACGTCACACAGCACCCCCCTCATGCTGTAGTTTTGTTGTTGACTCATTGTATACTCATATTTGTGGCCAAAGCATAAATTGGAGAAAAAAACACATAAAAAAACTCCACCTCAAACTTGTATCACAAACATAATGTTTAAAAAATGCTTGCAATTTCCTCATAGAGGTTGATGTCATCCTCCTGAGGAGAATGAGCTGGTCAATCAGCGGTCTACTTGCATTAATATTTGTAATGACCGGTATACGCCACACCATTCTGACATTGAAAATTAGCTTAATTTCCATTTTTGGAAGAAAAACGTTTTCACTCAGATTGGAGTACACTTTAAGAAAGTCTCTTCTCTTCCTCTCAGTCTAAAGCCCAACTTTCTTTCCCCTCGGTGATATTGGGTTATATAACCAACAACCCATATATACATGGGCTCCTCTCTTCTCTCCCACACACCTACAGCCTCCCACCACAGCCCATGGAGAGAGAGAGAGAGAGAGAGAGAGAGAGAGAGAGAGAGAGAGAGAGAGAGAGAGAGAGAGAGAGAGTGTGTTAATGACAGAACATTGCTTGTTGCAGAAGCATAAGTTAGTCAGACAGTCTCCTGATCACCACCCTCCTCTCCCCCTCTTCTCTCCTTATCCCTCACCCACTCTCCCCCTCTCTTGCCCTGTCTTCACATGCCTCATGACCACGGGGGTGAGCTTGTTTCATGGGCGACTGGTTCCCTGAACATACACACCAATGGTTTTTCTCACCCATTCTGATGGACTAACTAACGGATCTAATTTATTTAATTGCACCGCAGGTTTTAGGGAAGGTCTTTAAGGGGTTAAGTAAAAAATAGAAAAATAAAAAATAAAAATAACAAATAATTTAAGAGCAGCAGTAAACCCATGTTTTCCCATTTTCCCCTTCAGACAAAAGAGTCTCAGTTCAGCAGGCAAACTGTTATCACAGAGAGTAATAGGAGAAAAATTATCTGGACAAGCATATTAATTTATTATCATGGTGGTGAATAAATCAGAAATTAAATGTCTCCGCACAACATAATACATTTTTTTTGTGTTCCTTTATTCATACAGGGAGTCAGTCTGAGACCAAGGTCTCTTTCACAGCTGAGTCCTGTTTACAGAAATCATAATGACATACAGCCATAAAAACACAGTTACACAAAACAACTGCAATCAACAACAATACGTTCATTTAAAATCGCTTTAATTTTTCCAATAGAAACCAAGACATCAAGCTTAAGGGTTTTTTGGAACTCATTCCATGAATGAGGGGCATGATATATAAAAGCAGATTTACCCACATCAGTATGTACCCGTGGAACCTCTAAGGTTAACCAATCTTTGGAACGAGTTTTATCACCACCAATACTCCAGGTTATTTTGGAGGAGAGATAATTTGGTATTTTTTGCATTATAGCCTTATAGACAAACATCAGCCAGTGTCTGGCCCTCCTGGAAACCAATGAGTCCCATCCAACCAAAGAGTACAGAATACAGTGATGCGTATGAAACTTGGTGCCTGTTATAAAACGAAGAGCTGCATGATAGACCACATCCAAGGGCCTCAACACTGAAGCCGATGCATGCATATACAGTCGTGGTCAAAAGTTTAGAGAATTACACAAGTATTGGTCTCCACAAAGTTTGCTGCCTCAGTGTTGATGATGACAATTTGCATATACTCCAGAATGTCATGAAGAGTGATCAGATGAATTGCAATTAATTGCAAAGTCCCTCTTTGCCATGAAAATTAACTTAATCCCCCAAAAACATTTCCACTGCATTTTAGCCCTGCCATAAAAGGACCAGCTGCCATCATGTCAGTGATTGTCTCGTTAACACAGGTGAGAGTGTTGACGAGGACAATCCTGGAGATCACTCTGTCATGCTGATTGAGTCAGAATAACAGACTGGAAGCTTTAAAAGGAGGGTGGTGCTTGAAATCATTGTTCTTCCTCTGTCAACCATGGTTACCTGCAAGGAAACACGTGCCGTCATCATTGCTTTGCACAAAAAGGGCTTCACAGGCAAGGATATTGCTGCTGATAAGATTGCACTTAAATCAAACATTTATCAGATCATCAAGAACTTCAAGGAGAGAGGATCAGTTGTTGTGAAGAAGGCGCCAGGGCGCCCAAGAAAGTCCAGCAAGTGCCAGGACCGTCTCCTAAAGTTGATTCAGCTGTGGGATCGGGGCACCACCAGTGCAGAGCTTGCTCAGGAATGGCAGCAGGCAGGTGTGAGTGCATCTGCACGAACAGTGAGGCGAAGACTTTTGGAGGATGGCCTGGTGTCAAGAAGGGCAGCAAAGAAGCCACTTCTCTCCAGGAAAAACATCAGGGACAGACTGATATTCTGCAAAAGGTACAGGGATTGGACTGCTGAGGACTGGGGTAGAGTCATTTTCTCTGATGAATCCCTTTTACGATTGTTTGGGCCATCCGGAAAACACCTTGTCCGGAGAAGACAAGGTGAACGCTACCATCAGTCCTGTGTCATGCCAACAGTAAAGCATCCTCAGTCCACTCATGTGTGGGGTTGCTTCTCAGCCAAGGGAGTGGGCTCACTCACAATTTTGCCTAAGAACACAGCCATGAATAAAGAATGGTACCAACACATCCTCCGAGAGCAACTTCTCCCAACCATCCAAGAACAGTTTGGTGACGACCAATGCCTTTTCCAGCATGATGGAGCACCTTGCCATAAGGCAAAAGTGATAACTAAGTGGCTTGGGGAACAAAACATCGACATTTTGGGTCCATTGCCAGGAAACTCCTTAGACCTTAATCCCATTGAGAACTTGTTGTCGATCCTCAAGAGGCGGGTGGACAAACAAAAACACACAACTTCTGACAAACTCTAAGCATTGATTATGCAAGACTGGCCTGCCATCAGTCAGGATGTGAACCAGAAGTTAATTGACAGCATGCCAGGGCGGATTGCAGAGGTCTTGAAAAAGAAGGGTCAACACTGCAAATATTGACTCTTTGCATAAACTGAATGTCATTGTCAATGAAAGCCTTTGACACTTATGGAATACTTGTAATTATACTTCAGTGTACCATAGTAACTACTGAGATAAAGATCTAAGAACACTGAAGCAGCAAACTTTGTAGAGACCAATACCACGACTGTACAGTAGGTCACCATAATCAAGCACAGACATAAAAGTAGCTTCAACAACAACTTCAAGTCTATGATGAAAGGACAAACAGGCTTTGTTTCTATAAAATAAACCAATATTAATTCTCAGCTTTCTTATCAAATCTGTAATATGTGCTTTGAAGGAGAGGTGTTCATCTACCCAGATACCAAGGTATTTATAGGATTGAACACGTTCTATGCCAGAGCCTTCCAAGGTACAAATCTTAAAATCATCCACATATTGCTTTCTGCACTTTGAGGAAAATATTATATATTTGGTTTTACCTGTATTTAACACAAGCTTAAGATCTAAAAGGGATTTCTGTAGACACAGAAAATCAGACTGGAGATGAGCAAGAGCCTGAGCATGGGATTTGCCAGTAGCAGAAAGTATCGTGTCGTCAGCATAGAAATTATATTTACAGTTTCTTACATTGATACAGATTTAATTTATATAAATATAATATAATATATATGAGTCACTTTGATTTTACTCATTGAGTTAAAGACAGCAGTAGTTATGTAGAAGGTAATACATCTGATAATGAGCCTGCATGGCTTCTTTCACTGAAACAGCAACATTATCTCTGGTTGAACCTGAATACACTTTTAGAAAGTCTCTTCTCTTCCTCTCAGTCTAAAGCCCAACTTTCTTTCCCCTCTGTGATATTGGGTTATATAACCAACAACCCATATATACATGGGCTTGAGAGAGAGAGAGACAGAGACAGAGACAGAGACAGAGAGAGAGAGAGAGAGAGAGAGAGAGAGAGAGAGAGGGAGAGAGAGAGAGAGAGAGAGAGAGAGAGAGAGAGAGAGAGAGAGAGAGAGAGAGAGAGAGAGAGAGAGAGAGAGAGAGAGAGAGAGAGTGTGTGTGTGTTAAGGACAGAACATGGCTTGTTGCAGAATCATAAGTTAGTCAGACAGTCTCCTAATCACCACCCTCCTCTCCCCCTCTTCTCTCCTTTTCCCTCACCCGCTCTCCCCCTCTCTTGCCCTGTCTTCACATGCCGTCATGACCCCGGGGGTGAGCTTGTTTCATGGGCGACTGGTTCCCTGAACATACACACCGATGGTCTTTCTCACCCATTCTGATGGACTAACTAACAGATCTAATTTATTTAATTGTAACACAGGTTTTAGGGAAAGTATTTAAGGGGTTAAGTAAAAAATAGAAAAGTAAAAAATAAAAATAACAAATAATTTAAGAGCAGCAGTAAACCCATGTTTTCCCATTTTCCCCTTCAGACAAAAGAGTCTCAGTTCAGCAGGCAAACTGTTATCACAGAGAGTAATAGGAGAAAAATAATCTGGACAAGCATATTAATTTATTATCATGGTGGTGAATAAATCAGAAATTAAATGTCTCCGCACAACATTATAACTATTTGTTTTATTCAGACGCTGTGTGAAAAAAAAAACCTCAACACAATACTGTTGAAGAAAGATTTTAAAAAATATATGTTTTAGGACTAATGATACATGTCACTTCCAGAAAAGCTTAATTTTTTTATGTGCTGTCTAGGAAAACTAAATTTCTTCCAACTCCACCCACTGTGACCCACAGGCTATCACAATACATTCATTTTAGTAGTTTTTCTAAACCCCTCGTGTGTAAATTCCTAGTTTTAGCCAAGCACATGTTTCTACCACTGATTTAAATACGTAGCCTATATGTGTCGACAGCAGGATTATATTGTTCCACCAACCACAGCACGATGCGCCGTCACATATACCTCTCAATTCAATTTCAATTTCAAATCAAAGTTTTTATTGGCATGGGAAACACATGTTAACATTGCCAAAGCAAGTGAAGTAGATAGTAAACAAAAGTGAAATAAACAATAAAATGAACAGTAAACATTACACTCAGAAGTTCCAAACGAATAAAGACATTTCAAATGTCATATTATGTCTCTCTGCCTGGGAACGCGCATCACAGGACCATCACGCGACCGCCGGGCAGCGAGTCGTCCGCTGGAGACATCACTAAATGCCTTTATTGTCCAAACCCCAGGGGCGTTTCTCACCAATCTGGCACCCTAGGCGAGATCTCGAAAAAGAAAAATACCAGCTTAAGGGGACATAACACTTTACTAATATAAAACTGTTGAGTCGGCTGCGGATGTGTCTTGACCTATACATTTGATAACATATTTAAAAAAAACATTGGATTAAAATATATCACCATAAAATTATAGGTGACAGGCACAATTATAAGAAAAGATCATCACCACAATCTTAATAGAAAATAAATAGGCTCCTCACTCAGAGGGGATTGATTGTGTTGATGGTTCCCCTTCAGCGACAGCAGCATCTTCTTTGCCTCCCCAAACATTTATTGAGAGCATCTGCCATATTTAGTTGCAAAATAATACATTCTAAAGTGCAAATGCTCAGAACACTTCAGACACTGCAACTAACCGCTGCAATTTTCTCTGCAACATTTTAAAACCATTTTGTCTCGAAATATTGATCTAAACTGGCCTTAAGGCTCCAGGCTTGCTATGTATTTACTGCTACTCTAGTTCAGGTTTAGCTAGTTAACTAGCTTAGCGCGCTACATTTCAAATAGTCTTTTCAGTGTTCTCTTTTTGTTCTTGTCGTGCACCTGAGCGCAGAGCTGTGAATCCTTTGTACCGTAACCATCCATGTTTAGTGGCGTGGGCTGTGGCCATAACAACAGTCTAGTTTAGGTGATTAAACCTGTGTTCGCCCTAACGTTGTTTCTGTCTCGCCTTATTTGTCCCAGCTCGGGACATTACAATATATATATATATTTTTTTCTTTTTGGGGGGGAGGGGGTATATATTGTTTAGGGCGGTTGGGGCCGGGTAGTGCCCAATCGGCGCCCATCCTGCAGGTGGCGCTTTATAAAAACGCCCCTGTCAAACCCTGTCTATGCACAATGGTATATAGGCTATACATATAACATCCTGCACTCGGTAAAATGTAAAGATGAACAGAGTCATAACAGTTGAGTTCAGGGGAGTCATGCACCCCAAAAATCTGAGGGGGTGTCAGGCTCTGGCCATAGGGAAGCCTTTGGCTCCTCTATTTGCCATGGTCAGAGCCTGACAGATCTAGTATTTCTATGTCTGTGGTGTTTTGCGTTGGGTCCCCAATTAGAGGCAGCTGCTAAGCTTGTCTCTGATTGGGGATCCTAATTAAGTTAGTTATGTTCCACACCTGGGTGTGGTTCATTGACTTGTATGTAATTTGATGTAGAGGAGTGTTTGTGCATGTACTTTATCTTGTTTTGTGAGTTCTGCATTTAGTATACTTATTAAAACTGTATGTCAAACTACAACTACGCTGCGCCTTGGTCTGCCTTCACACCACATCGTGACAGGAGGGCACAGTGTGAGAATTACAACAGAAATAGTTTATTTCTGCACTATAGAGCCATAATCATTATGCTTAATTCTATGTAAAAAAAAAAAAAAGTATATTAAATGTATTGCTCTTGAGCTGTCTGTATCCTCCTGACTGGTGTCTTTTTTCATTTTTTTTTAAAGGAACTAAATATTCTTCTCTGCATCTGCTTAAATCTGGGTAAAAGATTGAAAGGAATGTAAGTGTTATTCAGTACATTTAGTTATTGTTAGCTTTTCTAAAGTCTACTAACCTTGCCAGCAGGCATGCTAGCTAAAATATAGTTAAATATCTACTCTTGATTGATAACCTGAAATGGCTTCTTGGTAGCTAGTTATGAGGTTTGGAGATTGGGAACCTATTTGGTCTAGCTAAAGACAATTTTTCTAAAATTGCTAGATGGCTAGTATTAGGCCTATTACAGAGAGAGAGAAAAAGCAGGCAGGGGGCACGATGCTTCTGGTTGAGTTGACAGAATGGACATGTACAGCTCTGAACCATTGACCAGGTTTTGTCTCAAGGCCTCACTCTGAGATTAATGGCAATGGATGATATATATACCTTCTATTTGACTCCCAGTGAAATTAATAGCTTTTGATAAAAAAAAATAAAAAAAAAAGTTATTTATTTAGGTCTACCATCTCATTTTCAACTGTACAAATGAAAGAGAAATAAAGCAATACTTAGTAGATTATGTCAACTATTGTCTTATAATAACCACTAAATAATAATTAAAAACACACTCACACACACACTTTATAGAACAATGCTTGCTTAACGAGTACCGCTTCCCCCTGATTCAGTTCATACAGTGACTCGACCTCTGCCTCGCAAAAACACGTGGCCTCCCTCCTGAAGTGTTCCAACCCACCGTGCAATTGAAAAAGGCCTTCTTTAATTGTGCAAAGGGTGACATTTCAGGCTGATGAGTGAGTTGCACAGCTCCACAGAAAGTGTTGTTATATTTGTGCCGTGATCTCTGAGTATGTGTTCAAAGGGGGGTGAAATGTAACTGTTGGTTTGATGAACCATGCTCTTGGAGACGAGTAACATTGCTGGAGACTGAAGACTTGTGTTAGCTTCCTGCTCTCATCCCTATGGGCTTTAGCTAAATGGGCTAACACAGTCTTGTCACATGAAGGAGACCTGTTTCGAACCCAGTCAGTCACAAGAGCAAGATTAAATAGCCAGTTGAATTAATATCCTTAGAAACGCTATGACGGCTATTCAACTACTGAACAAAACTATAAACACATGTAAAGTGTTGGTCCCATGTTTCATGAGCTGAAATAAAAGATCCCAGAAATGTTACATACGCACAAAAAGCGTATTTCTCAAAAATGCTTTTGCACAAATTAGTTTACATCACCGTTAGTGAGTATTTATCCTTTGCCAAGATAATCCATCCACCTGACAAGAAGCTGATTAAACAGCATGATCATTACAAAGGTGCACCTTGGGGACAATAAAAGGCCACTAAAATGTTCAGTTTTGTCACACAACACAATGCCACAGATGTCAAGTTTTGAGGGAGTGTAAAATTGGCATGCTGACTGCAGGAATGTCCACCAGAGCTGTTGCCAGATGATTGAATGTAAATTTCTTTACCATAAGATATCTTTAGTTTAGTGAACGTTTCAGTCTTGTACGTTCACATTCATCTCAATGTATTCTCACTTTGATGCATATGAATAACAGCTACTGTACTGATATTTTGTTATGAAACAGCCTATTTTCATGGATTTCAATCAATTAAGACTGATTGTCTGGTCTTTTTACCCACTGATCCTTGGATTTGAATCTGTTAAAGGAGATCTTTACTTTTTTAGACTGACTATCTCTATTTTCACTTAACCTGAAAGTAGTCTATTGGACCAGGAGAAAGTCTCATCTAGCCATTGAGCCAACTGAAGCCACAAAACAATTGGAATGAATGGGGCTTTTGGACCAAGTTATCAACTGCATCAACTAAGTAATGCATGCTGTTATTCTCATGCAGTGAAACATTGCACCCTCCCAGTTCAGTGATTTCATTTAGAGTGGATTAAGACAACTAAAACAATAAGCCTGAATGGGGCATGCAGATGAAGTTTCCCAATTTGAAATGATTTGGCCAGAAATGTTTAACTTGGTCTGCATGCCCCATTCAGTTCTATTGTTGTTTGTTTTATCTTGATCCACTCAAAATGAAATCACTGAACCGGGAGGGGGAAATGTTGTTTCACTGAAAGAGAACAACAGCCTGCATCTCTCAGTGTCACGGTTGCAAATAGACAGGACCCGAGGCGCAGAGCCGTGATAGACAGACATTCCTTTTATTAACTAAAGGCGAGACCGCGACCATGAACTGCATCAACACAAAAACCCACAAAACAAGTGGGAACTCAAAGCATATAAATAGGCTCCCCAATTAGGGGTAATGCAGCACAGCTGCTTCTAATTGGGGACCAACTACAAACTAAACAGAGATATCCAGAGAGGTCTCTGGACACTAAACCTGACAACCATAAAGGTTTCCAGAGATCTCTGAACATAAATCATTACACTGAGCAAAGGGAACTCTGCTCCAGTTAGTGTAATTGTGAACTCTAGTCATTGCTGTTGTAATACTACACAGAACATTGGTGTGAGATGTGCTTTAGTGTGTGAAAACTCAACCATAAGCCTGAATCATACTCAACATGCAACATTCACTCTCTTATTTCAAGATAATAGTCAAACTCATTACATAATAATTAATAAAATCCTTTAAAATAGTTATGACCTTTTATAGGAGCCTGAACAGAATGACCCAAGAGTGCACAATCCCATGTAACTCAAGTGCACCTATTGTCAAAGGATGTCTTTTTATTGTATATGTTTACCACAGGAGGTTGGTGGGACTTTAATTGGGGAGGACGGGCTTGTGGTAATGGCTGTTGTAAAATAAAATATATAAAGTAGTCACAGTAGTCCAAACTGCTACATGAACAGTGTTCATTTTACACATTCAGCTTCAGGAAGAAAACTAAATAAAAACTAAATAAATAATATTGGCCCTAAAAAATGTGCCATATAATGTACTGTATTTGATGAGGTATTATGAATCATTGTGACCAAGTCAAGGGCCTGTACAGAGGTATAGATAGACAGAGATCAGCATAAGGCACTCAACAAACAGATAAGATAATATTGTCTGGGTGGTCTGGGTGGTCGTTAAAAGGTTGCGTCTTGGCTGTAGACTAGGGTTGCAGGAGTGGGAGTTAGCTGTATAGTTGGTCGTTGGGGCTAAACAGTGTGGTAGTTGGAGGTATCACTATCACTGCTTATGATGAGAGGTTCCCTCTCTGGTAGGTGCAAAGCTGAACTCCTCTCCCCACGTTGCCATGGCAACGGACCCCAACACACACGGGTCGTAGTCGCAGCTACCGCAGCCACAGTCATGGCAACCAGGGCCCCCAGGAACAACGCCCCTAGCAACCAGTGCCACGCTTCCATCATCAGCTCCAGGTAAGGACCGAGAACCTCCGATATCCTCTGATCTGGAGGGGAGGAGAGAGGGATGAGAGGAGAGGAGAAGAGAGCAGAGGAAGAACGGAAGGGAAAGGGAGGAGAGGAGAGGAGAGGAGAGGAGAGGAGAGGAGAGGAGAGGAGAGGAGAGGAGAGGAGAGGAGAGGAGAGGAGAGGAGAGGAGAGGAGAGGAGAGGAGAGGAGAGGAGAGGAGAGGAGGAGAAGGGAAAGGAAGGGAGGGAGAGGAGAGGAGTCCTATATAATGCTTCAGTTAATAAAACATGCATATTACTAAATGAGTCAGTCAAACAACACACACACCGACCCTCACACACAGTACTTACCTGAGTCGAGCATGTAGGAGTATTGGTACCCCAGTTCTTTGCTGGAGGTGAAGTATTCTATGTTCCTGTGTAGAGGTATGAAGGGCACCATGTGGTACTGCCTGTTGTGGCCGATGGGAGCATTGAACTCTGGGTAGTGGGTCTGCTCTGGAGCATGTCTCCTCAACCACTGCTCATAGATACTAGAGAGAGACAGACAGAGAGACAGGGAGAGAGAGAAGGTGTGTTTTGGGGAGAGTAAACAAGAGAGAAAAAGGGAGTGAGAGACAGGGAGGGTGTATGTGTGTGTTGGAAGAAAGAGAGAGCGAGGGAAAGAGATAGAGAAAGAGAGAGAGATAGAAACAGGGTGTGTGGGAGAGAGACGTGTCCGTCTGTGCCTGTGTGTGTGTGTGTGTGTGTGTGTTTATGTGTGATAACCTGTCTACGTAGGCGTGGTGAAGTAGGAAAATAGGGTCGTTAGCTGACCCCTGGACTGAAGACATGGAGCCGTTCATAAAGATATGAAGAGAGGCGTGCATCCCCATCACCCTACTGTTACCCAGGCCTGTCACAGGGCTGCCAAAACCTAGAGGTCAGGGGTCAGAGGTCAGATCAGGGGTCAGAGGTCAGAATACAACACCAGAGTTAGGGTTAGAACAACGCTCTCTAGCGTGTTCTAGAACTACTGACTTTCTTGAGGACTAGAACTAATAAGACACACACACACCGCACAATTAAATTTTTTATTTAACCTTTATTTAACTAGGCAAGTCAGTTAAGAACAAATTCTTATTTACAATGACGGCCTACATACAGGGTCAGCCCCTGGAGAAAATTAGAGTGCCTTGCTCAAGGACACAGACATTTTTTTTTTTCACCTTGTCGGCTCGGGTATTCGAACCAGTGACCTTTCGGATAATGGCCCAACGCTCTAATCTCCAGGCCACCTGCCGCAAACACACACACAGACACACACACACACCAACACACCCCTACTTACCTTCCAGAGTGTTTCTGAAGCTGAAGTTAGCGGAGCGGTCCATGGCTCCCGTGTCGTAGTCCCGGAGACTGACCGTGAACTCCACCTCTGCTGACGTCGGCAACCGCTCAACCAAGTTATGGTTGTGGTTGCCAGGGTTACGCAGCAACGGCCCCTCGTCGCTACCGTCACACAGCACCCCCCTCACGCTGTAGTCTTTCGCCCGGGAACACATCACCTACACAAAACCATTGAATCAGGACGACTTAATTCCACATGATTGTGTTAGTCTGCTGAGCTAAAGCCTAGGCCTAAGCATTAAAGTAACTGTTCAGTGAAAATCTCACTTGTAAAATTCTGTTAACTCATACCCAAATTATGTTGTTGACTCATCGTATATTCGTATTTGTGGCCAAAGCATGAATTGGAGAAAAAAAAAAAAACTCCACCTCAAACATAATGTTTAAAAAATGCTTGCTATTTCCTCATAGAGGATGATGTCATCCTCCTGAGGAGAATGAGCTGGTCAATCAGCGGTCTACTCGCATTAATATTTGTAATGACCGGTATACGCCCACACCATTCTGTTGTTGGGGTACGTATGCCTACACCATTACAACACAGAAAAAATGCTTTTTAACATACTTCCTTCCCATTTTTTGGAAGGAAAACTTTTTCACTAAGATTGGAATTAATTATAGGTCATATTTCATAGAAATCTGGACAGTTTTTTTAACTTGGTGAACTAACACACTTGAGATCTCAGGCACAGACCCCCCCCCCCACACACACACACACACACACACAGTATAAAAGCCATATGAGTCACTTTAACTTGACTCATTGAGTTAGAAACAGGAGTAGTTATGCAGAAGATGCAACCAGAAGGTAATACATCTGATAATGATGATCTATGAGCCTGCATGACTTATTTCACTGAAACAGCAACATTATCTCTGGTTGAACCTGAATACACTTTTAGAAAGTCTCTTCTCTTCCTCTCAGTCTAAAGTCCAAATTTCTTTCCCCTCTTTGATATTGGGTTATATAACCAACAACCCATATATACAAGGGCTCCTCTCTTCTCTCCCACACACTTACAGTCTCCCACCACAGGCCATCGAGAGAGAGGGGGGGGGGGGGGGGGAGAAAGAGAGAGTGAGTGTGTGTGTTAATGACAGAACATGGCCTCTTGCAGAAGCATAAGGTAGACAGACAGTCTCCTGATCACCACCCTCCTCTCCCCCTCTTCTCTTATTTTTTTCTCCTCTCTTTCCCCCTCCTCTCCTCTCCTCTCCTCTCCTCTCCTCTCCTCTCCTCTCCTCTCCTCTCCTCTCCTCTCCTCTCCTCTCCTCTCCTCTCCTCTCCTCTCCTCTCCTCTCCCCTCCTCTCCTCTCCCCACCCTCTGCTCCTCCTCTCCTCTCCTCTCCCCAGTCACCTCCTATCGTCCACCCCTCCTCCCTCCTATCTAGGTTACTGGGGGGCTCAACAATGATAGTATATAATCACACTAGTCATTCAAGTAATCACATAAAAAGTAAGAAAGAAAAGTTAAATTATTAAAATGTCTATTCACGTTTTGTGGTGACAGTGAGAGTGATAGGAAGGGAGGAGAAAATAGGTAGACAGGAGGGGTGAAGATGAAGGAAGAGACAGGAAGAGGATGAAAGGTTTCTCACACTCCAAGAAGAGAACACTGAAGCAGGGCTGATGAGGTTGGGGTCTCGCGGGCTCCGGGCGCCCATCAGGTCGTCGGTGCAGACGTCACAGCCCTGCGCGTCCCGCCAGTCCCAGTATGGGATGGAGAACTCAAAGTCCCCGGTCAGTTTCCGGATCTCGCGCTCCCAGTGCAGCAGGTACACACGATGCCACGGCAGAAAAGCAGGAGCCCAGTGGGCGAAGTCCACATCGGTCCAGACATTCCCCGGTCCACCGAGAAGAGCATTCCTCGAGACATAGTAATGCATCCACACAAACAAGTCATAAATCGAGACGTCAGAGAACAGCGGGGTGCTCCCGTTATTCATCTCCCGGTAGGTCCCGGTGGCTATGACGTAATCCTGGCTGACGGTGTGCTTAGCCAGGTTGAGGTAAGAGATGAGTTTCCGCCGTTCCGCAGCCGAAAGGTGAAACACGTTCCGCCGCACTGACTCTCTCCTCTCGCCGCAGTTAGCCCCAAACAGCCCGAACTGGCATTCTCCGCAATTGAACCCCATGTAGTTGGAGGCGCACTGGCAGGTCCGGTTATAAAAGGCCAGAGGCCACCTCTCTCTGTCGTCCAAGCCGGAGAAGGGGTAATTCAGCCCGTTGGGGAGATCCGATACCTCCACGAACTGACAGATCCCCCTGCCAGAGCTGGCCCCGCAGGCCGAGCCATCCCTCTCCCAGACCGGGCAGCACTCTTTAGTGAGCAGGGCCTCCGCTGTGGCGCAGAGCCGGGGAAACTGCTGCTGGGAGAACTGCACACACTGGAGGAAAAACACACCGTGGAGGAGCAGGAGTCGCATCGCAACACAACACCACACACACCTGTCCCGTCCCGTCACACACACACAACAGCCCGGTGATGTGCCTAGAGAGTCATGGAGAGAGCAGTTGGTAAGAAGAAGTGAGAGAAGGGGAAACCCATGTAGCTAGTCCAGCCATATCAGAGTCCCCGCGGCTCCGACTCGATTTCCCCTCCCTCACCTGCCCTCCCCCTCTCTGTCCCGGTCTTCATGCCTCATGACCCCGGGGGTGAGCTTGTTCAGCTTGTTTCATGGGCGGCTGGTTCCCTGAACACACTTTCTCACCCATTCTGACGCACTGCAGGCGTTAGGAAAGGTCTTTAACGGGTTAATACATGTAGAAAAAGTATATACATTTTTTGTTTATTTTGTATTATCTCAAAAGCACTAGCCTACAGGTTTCAGTGAAGGCAATTGAAATGTGACTTTATTAAAATTATGACGTGTTGGTTTTCTTAAGCTTTCTTTAAATCATAAAAGCAGAGTTACGGTATCGTTATGAGCGTGTTTTCACGTTTCTCCTCTTATAATTCATTCTGGTATTTCCCCGCGTAAAGGTTGAGCATCCAGGCGAAGCCAGGAACTCGCATGGCATAGACTAGAAACCATTACAGCCAGACGTCTAGCCGACGTGGGGGACATAGACTGTCCATTATAGAAAACATTAGCCTACATTTTTGTTTTTTAGGTTTTGTTTGCTTAGGTTTTGGTTTTTACATCGAATAGGCTATAAATCAAATTCAATCAAATTGTATTTGTCACTTGCGCCGAATACAACAGGTGTAGACCTTACCGTGAAATGCTTACTTACAAGCCCTTAACAAACAATGCAGTTTTAAGAAAAGTAAAAAATAGAAAAGTAAAAAATAACAAATAATTTAAGAGCAGCAGTAAAACCCATGTTTTCCCATTTTCCCCTTCAGACAAAAGAGTCTCAGTTCAGCAGGCAAACTGTTATCACAGAGAGTAATAGGAGAAAAATCATCTGGACAAGCATATTAATTTATTATCATGGTGGTGAATAAATCAGAAATTAAATGTCTCCGCACAACATTATAACTATTTGTTTTATTCAGACACAAAAAATCTTAACATAATATCGTTGAAGAAAGATTATTTAAAAAAATGTTTTAGGCCTAATGATAAACGGCACTAACAGAAAAGCTTAGTTTTTAAATGCTGTCTAGGAAAACGAAAACTCCAATCAAAACGTAATTTCTTCCAATTCCACCCATTGTGACCCACAGGAAATCACAATACTTTCATTTGAGTAGTTTTTCTAAACCCCTCGCGTGTAAATTCCTAGTTAAAACCTAAGCACAGGTTTCTACCACTGATATACGTACGTAGCCTATATGTGTCGACAGCAGGATTATATTGTTCCTCCAGCCACAGCACGAGGTGCGGTCACATGTACCTCTTATCTGCCTGGGAACGCTCATCACAGGACCAGCACACGACCGCGGGACAGAGAGAAAGCGAGTCGTCCGCTCGAGACATCACTAAATGCCTTTATTGTGCAAACCCTGTCAATGCACAATTGTATAGGCTGTACATATAAAGTCATGCACTCGGTAAAATGTAAAGATGAACAGTCATAAGAGTTGAGTTCAGGGGCGTCATGCACCCAAAAAAATCTAAGGAGGGCACAAAGTGTGAGAATTACAACATAAATAATAAAGTATATTAAATGTATTGCTCTTGAGCTGCCTGTATCCTCCTGACTGTTGTCTTTTTTTTTAAAGGAACTAAATATTATTCTCTGCATCTGCTAAAATCTGGGTAAAAGATTGAAAGGAATGTGAGTCTAATTCAGTACATTTAGTTATTGCTTGCTTTTCTAAAAAGTCTACTAACCTTGCCAGCAGGCATGCTAGCTTAAATATAGTTAAATAGCTACTCTTGATTGATAACCTGAAATTGATTCTTGGTAGCTAGTTATGAGGTTGGAAGATTGGGAACCTATTTGGTCTAGCTAAAGTAGCTAGTAGTAGGCCTATTACAGAGAGAGAAAAAGCAGGCACGTGCCCCAGTGCCCCCTATGGGCATGTTGAGTTGACAGAAGGGACATGTACAGTCATGGCCAAAAGTTTAGAGAATGACACAAGTATTGGTCTCCACAAAGTTTGCTGCCTCAGTGTTGATGATGGCAATTTGCATATACTCCAGAATGTCATGAAGAGTGATCAGATGAATTGCAATTAATTGCAAAGTCCCTCTTTGCCATGAAAAAGAAATTAATCCCCCCAAAACATTTCCACTGCATTTCAGCCCTGCCACAAAAGGACCAGCTGCCATCATGTCAGTGATTGTCTCGTTAACACAGGTGAGAGTGTTGACGAGGACAAGGCTGGAGATCACTCTGTCATGCTGATTGAGTCAGAATAACAGACTGGAAGCTTTAAAAGGAGGGTGGTGCTTGAAATCATTGTTCTTCCTCTGTCAACCATGGAAACCTGCAAGGAAACACGTGTCATCATTGCTTTGCACAAAATGGGCTTCACAGGCAAGGATATTGCTGCTGGTAAGATTGCACCTAAATCAACCATTTATCGGATCATCAAGAACTTCAAGGAGAGAGATTCAATTGTTGTGAAGAAGGCATCAGGGCGCCCAAGAAAGAAAGACAGGACTGTCTCCTAAAGTTGATTCAGCTGCGGGATCGGGGCACCACCAGTGCAGAGCTTGCTCAGGAATGGCAGAAGGCAGGTGTGAGTGCATCTGCATGCACAGTGAGACAAAGACTTTTGGAGGATGGCCTGGTGTCAAGAAGGGCAGCAAAGAATCTACTTCTCTCCAGGAAAAACATCAGGGACAGACTGATATTTTGCAAAAGGTACAGGGATTGGACTGCTGAGGACTGGGGTAGAGTCATTTTCTCTGATGAATCCCTTTTACGATTGTTTGGGCCATCCGGAAAACACCTTGTCCGGAGAAGACAAGGTGAGCGCTACCATCAGTCCTGTGTCATGCCAACAGTAAAGCATCCTCAGACCATTCATGTTTGGGGTTGCTTCTCAGCCAAGGGAGTGGGCTCACTCACAATTTTGCCTAAGAACACAGCCATGAATAACGAATGGTACCAACACATCCTCCGAGTGCAACTTCTCCCAACCATCCAAGAACAGTTTGGTGACGACCAATGCCTTTTCCAGCATGATGGAGCACCTTGCCATAAGGCAAAAGTGATAACTAAGTGGCTCGGGAAACAAAACATTGACATTTTGGGTCCATGGCCAGGAAACTCCCCAGACCTTAATCCCATTGAGAACTTGTGGTCGATCCTCAAGAGGCGGGTGCACAAACAAAAACCCACAACTTCTGACAAACTCCAAGCATTGATTATGCAAGAATGGCCTGCCATCAGTCAGGATGTGGCCCAGACGTTAATTGACAGCATGCAAGGGCAGATTGCAAAAATAAATATAGACTCTTTGCTTAAACTGAATGTCATTGTCAATGAAAGCCTTTGACATTTATGGAATACTTTAAATTATACTTCAGTGTACCATAGTAACTACTGACATAAAGATCTAAGAGCACTGAAGCAGCAAACTTTGCGGAGACCAATACTTTTGGCCACGACTGTACAGCTCTGAACCATTGACCAGGTTTTGTCTCATTCTGAGATTAATGTCAATGGATGAAATATATACAGTGGGGAGAACAAGTATTTGATACACTGCCGATTTTGCAGGTTTTCCCACTTACAAAGCATGTAGAAGTCTGTAATTTTTATCATAGGTACTCTTCAACTGTGAGTGATGGAATCTAAAACAAAAATCCAGAAAATCACATTGTATGATTTTTAAATAATTAATTTGCATTTTATTGCATGACATAAGTATTTGATACATCAGAAAAGCAGAACTTAATATTTGGTACAGAAACCTTTGTTTGCAATTACAGAGATCATACGTTTCCTGTAGTTCTTGACCAGGTTTGCACACACTGCAGCAGGGATTTTGGCCCACTCCTCCATTCAGATCCTTCAGGTTTCAGGGCTGTCGCTGGGCAATACGTAACTTTCAGCTCCCTCCAAAGATTTTCTATTGGGTTCAGGTCTGGAGACTGGCTAGGCCACTCCAGGACCTTGAGATGCTTCTTACGGAGCCACTCCTTAGTTGCCCTGGCTGTGTGTTTCGGGTCGTTGTCATGCTGGAAGACCCAGCCACGACCCATCTTCAATGCTCTTACTGAGGGAAGGAGGTTGTTGGCCAAGATGTCGCGATACATGGCCCCATCCATCCTCCCCTCAATACGGTGCAGTTGTCCTGTCCCCTTTGCAGAAAAGCATCCCCAAAGAATGATGTTTCCACCTCCATGCTTCACGGTTGGGATGGTGTTCTTGGGGTTGTACTCATCCTTCTTTTTCCTCCAAACACGGCGAGTGGAGTTTAGACCAAAAAGCTCTATTTTTGTCTCATCAGACCACTCGGTCTGGGGCACCATGCAAGATCTCACCTCGTGGGGCATCAATGATCATGAGGAAGGTGAGGGATCAGCCCAGAACTACACGGCAGGACCTGGTCAATGACCTGAAGAGAGCTGGGACCACAGTCTCAAAGAAAACCATTAGTAACACACTGCGCCGTCATGGATTAAAATCCTGCAGCGCACGCAAGGTCCCCCTGCTCAAGCCAGCGCATGTCCAGGCCCGTCTCAAGTTTGCCAATGACCATCTGGATGATCCAGAGGAGGAATGGGAGAAGGTCATGTGGTCTGATGAGACAAAAATAGAGCTTTTTGGTCTAAACTCCACTCGCCGTGTTTGGAGGAAGAAGAAGGATGAGTACAACCCCAAGAACACCATCCCAACCTTGAAGCATGGAGGTGGAAACATCATTCTTTGGGGATGCTTTTCTGCAAAGGGGACAGGACGACTGCACCGTATTGAGGGGAGGATGGATGGGGCCATGTATCGCGAGATCTTGGCCAACAACCTCCTTCCCTCAGTAAGAGCATTGAAGATGGGTCGTGGCTGGGTCTTCCAGCATGACAACGACCCAAAACACACAGCCAGGGCAACTAAGGAGTTGCTCCGTAAGAAGCATCTCAAGGTCCTGGAGTGGCCTAGCCAGTCTCCAGACCTGAACCCAATAGAAAATCTTTGGAGGGAGCTGAAAGTCCGTATTGCCAGCGACAGCTCCGAAACCTGAAGGATCTGGATGGAGGAGTGGGCCAAAATCCCTGCTGCAGTGTGTGCAAACCTGGTCAAGAACTACAGGAAACGTATGATCTCTGTAATTGCAAACAAAGGTTTCTGTACCAAATATTAAGTTCTGCTTTTCTGATGTATCAAATACTTATGTCATGCAATAAAATGCAAATGAATTACTTAAAAATCATACAATGTGATTTTCTGGATTTTTGTTTTAGATTCCGTCACTCACAGTTGAAGAGTACCTATAATAAAAATTACAGACTTCTACATGCTTTGTAAGTGGGAAAACCTGCAAAATCGGCAGTGTTTTCTACTTACAAAGCATGTAGAGGTCTGTAATTTTTATCATAGGTACACTTCAACTGTGAGAGACAGAATCTAAAACAAAAATCCAGAAAATCACATTGTATGATTTTTAAATAACTAATTTGCATTTTATTGCATGACATAAGTATTTGATCACCTACCAACCAGTAAGAATTCCGGCTCTCACAAACCTGTTAGTTTTTCTTTAAGAAGCCCTGTTCTCCACTCATTACCTGTATTAACTGCACCTGTTTGAACTCGTTACCTGTATAAAAGACACCTGTCCACACACTCAATCAAACAGACTCCAACCTCTCCACAATGGCCAAGACCAGAGAGCTGTGTAAGGACATCAGGGATAAAATTGTAGACCTGCACAAGGCTGGGATGGGCTACAGGACAATAGGCAAGCAGCTTGGTGAGGAGGCAACAACTGTTGGCGCAATTATTAGAAAATGGAAGAAGTTCAAGATGACGGTCAATCTCCCTCGGTCTGAGGCACCATGCAAGATCTCACCTCGTGGGGCATCAATGATCATGAGGAAGGTGAGGGATCAGCCCAGAACTACACGGCAGGACCTGGTCAATGACCTGAAGAGAGCTGGGACCACAGTCTCAAAGAAAACCATTAGTAACACACTACGCCGTCATGGATTAAAATCCTGCAGCGCACGCAAGGTCCCCCTGCTCAAGCCAGCGCATGTCCAGGCCCGTCTGAAGTTTGCCAATGACCATCTGGATGATCCAGAGGAGGAATGGGAGAAGGTCATGTGGTCTGATGAGACAGAAATAGAGCTTTTAGGTCTAAACTCCACTCGCCGTGTTTGGAGGAAGAAGAAGGATGAGTACAACCCCAAGAACACCATCCCAACCGTGAAGCATGGAGGTGGAAACATCATTCTTTGGGGATGCTTTTCTGCAAAGGGGACAGGACGACTGCACCGTATTGAGGGGAGGATGGATGGGGCCATGTATTGCGAGATCTTGGCCAACAACCTCCTTCCCTCAGTAAGAGCATTGAAGATGGGTCATGGCTGGGTCTTCCAGCATGACAACGATCCGAAACACACAGCCAGGGCAACTAAGGAGTGGCTCCGTAAGAAGCATCTCAAGGTCCTGGAGTGGCCTAGCCAGTCTCCAGACCTGAACCCAATAAAAAATCTTTGGAGGGAGCTGAAAGTCCATATTGCCCAGCGACAGCCCCGAAACCTGAAGGATCTGGAGGTCTGTATGGAGGAGTGGGCCAAAATCCCTGCTGCAGTATGTGCAAATCTGGTCAAGAACTACAGAAAACGTATGATCTCTGTAATTGCAAACAAAGGTTTCTGTACCAAATATTAAGTTCTGCTTTTCTGATGTATCAAATACTTATGTCATGTAAATGTCATGCAAATATATATATATATTTTTTTTTTAACATATTTGGACAGATATTGACATAACCTGAAAGGCCGCTCAGCAGTGGCTTCTTCCTTGCTGAGCGGCCTTTCAGGTTATGTCGATATAGGACTCGTTTTTACTGTGGATATAGATACTTTTGTACCTGTTTCCTCCAGCATCATCACAAGGTCCTTTGCTGTTGTTCTGGGATTGATTTGCACTTTTTGCACCAAAGTACTCTAGTAGACAGAACGAGTCTCCTTCCTGAGCGGTATGACGGCTGCGTGGTCCCATGGTGTTTATACATGCGTACTATTGTTCGTACAGATGAACGTGGCACCTTCAGGCATTTGGAAATTGCTCCCAATGATAAACCTTGTGGAAGTCTACAATTTCTTTTCTGAGGTCTTGGCTGATTTCTTTTGATTTTTCCATGATGTCGAGCTAAGAGGCACTGAGTTTGAAGGTAGGCCTTGAAATACATCCACAGGTACACCTCCAATTGACTCAAATTATGTAAATTAGCCAGAAGCTTCTAAACCCATGACAATTTTCTGGAATTTTCCAAGCTGTTTAAAGGCACAGTCAACTTAGTGTATGTAAACTTCTGACCCACTGGAATTGTGATATAGGGAATTATAAGTGAAATAATCTGTCTGTAAACAATTGTTGGAAGAATTGTGTTATGCACAAAGTAGATGTCCTTACTGACTTGTCAAACTATAGTTTATTAACATGAAATCTGTGGAGTGGATGAAAAATGAGTTTTAATGACTTCAACCTAAGTGTATGTAAACTTCCGACTTCAACTGTATATACACACACACTTTAGTCTCCAACCCTAACACCCCTCCCCTAATTGGAGTAAACTAATCAACAACAGCACTTAGGCTTCTACTTCCAGCTTATACATATTATATACATTTTATGAATTTAATATTGAAACTGAATATATCAATATACAATTTTAATGTTCAATGAAATTTAAATTACATTTTTTGAAATATTTACTCAATTCAATTTCAAATCATGAAATACAATTCCAATTTGTGCATTACAAATTGAAAAATATTACATTCAAAGTCAATATCCTAATACAAATAAAAAATTATGAAATTCAAATACAATTGATGTTGGCACTTCAAACTCCATACCTAGCCGCCTAGACATAAACGTTTTCTGTTTACCAGAAGATGGCTCTAGGCAGGGCAAACCCATTTTGGTGATTTCTGGTATATCATAAAAAATGTATCAAGCAAAGCACATTTTTGGACTCATTCAGCAGTTTTTACCTGATTAAGTACAATACCATTAGAAAATAATGTTGAATGTTCAGTTTATATTCCTAAAATGTAAGTAGAAAATTATGCTGTCGCTGCTTCCTGTTGACAAGATTTTGATAAATAGACATAAATAATAATGGCGTCTTTTTGCAGGCACTAACTCGGTCATGGTTCGTTGGACAAAGCCTATGGGGAAATGGGTAATGGTGAGAGTAAGGTCTGTGGTAAACACAAGCTTAGGAGTTCTTATACGTTTTGTTCTATGAGATAATCTTCATCAGCTAACGTCACTTTTTGTGCATTTTTAAGCATTTATGTAATAAAAAAAAGCACATAAGGCACATTAAGGTTTCATTCATAAATGTTAATGCTGATATTATCGCATAAAACATAATGTATAAGATCTGCTAAGCTTTAACCTCAGACCTTATTTTCTGTGTTTATCCCATTATTATTTTCTGCGTTTCCCCATTTATTTTCCCCATAGGAATGGCTGAACGAACCAGACGGAACTAATTTCAGGTTTTTACCCCAAGGCAAACATTTAGCCCACACAGCTACAATAATGCACTTTCATGCTAGGTTTAGGACTTCAAATTGAAGCTTACAATTATCCACTTTGGTTTAGATAGAAGCATCATGAAACTTGGTGAAAAACTTTTTTTTGGACCTAACTTACTTACCTCTTTTTCCATGTGGTTTCATCCTTCACAGACTTCATTAAATTATGACCTCTTTCTAAATATATGGTCAACGATTAATTTTTTGTATGTTTTCCTAGAAACAACGGTGGCTCAACTTACCCCTTTGGCTTAACTTACCCCACTCTCCCCTAAACATTTCCCTCTCACAAACTATTGCAACAATAATGTTTATTTCTCACTCATTTAGAAACAAAATGCTCTAAAATACAATTTAACTGGACGCACTAGACTAGTGTCTGTGCAGTAGCCTGAGTGTTTGACCTTCCTACATACATACAGACTAAACATTCTACTAATTAAAAACAAAAAAATTCACGAGTACCACAAAGGAAATTCACGAGTACCACAATGCATACTTCACCCAAACTTTATGACAAATACGCAAGCCCCGAAGATTCCTCCTGGGCTCTCAATGCAGCAGATCAGCTCAGCAAAGATCCTCTCACTGTCCTCTGTGGTTCATGTGCAGAGCTCTGTTAGGACACACAGACAGAGAAGAGAATGCTCCACTATTCCCAACTGGGAACCAAGACAGCCTGTTCCCCATATTGGGCCTCAGTGGGATTGGAGAGTGGCCTCTCTCTCGCTGTCTGACGGATAATCCTGAATAAATTGTGAATAATGATGAGTGAGAAAGTTAGACATGCTAACCTCTCACCATTACCAATTACAGGAGAGATTGGCATGTCTTGGGGGTTATGATCTTTGACCCTCTGTAACTTTCTCATTCATCATTATTCACGATTTATTAAGGATTATCAGTCAGACAGCGAGAGGGAGACCACTCTCTACAGCATTTATGACTCAATGCCTCTCCTCCAGACCACATTCACTCAGGCCCTCTATCCTGGGTTTGGGCATATAACGATAGTGTAGAGCTGTGTACATTTTGATCAAGGTTGCTTATACTAGAAAGATGCTTTATGTTCTTTAACCCTGTGCAATTATTGCATTTTGTGATCTAAGATGTGGTCTTTAGTTTAGTAAACGTTTCAATCTTGTACATTCACATTCATCTCAACGTATGTTTTGATGTACATACTGAATAACAAATTGATAGAATCTTGTAAATAAGAACATTCTTACTTGACTGTTATTAAATGACTTGACTGAAATACAAATTATGATGATTAATATTGATATCTTAAAACAAAAATGTCAATAAATGAAGACCTTTAGTCGCAATCTTTTTTTTACTTAGGCTACTTCCACTTTCCACTTACCCTGAAAGTAGCCTATGGGGATTGGTTTAAATAGGTTTAAATAGCTACTGTTGAAAAGCCATTGAGCTACTGCTAAGCTTAGCCACTGCTAAGAGAATTACATAGCCTGCATTATGAGTTATCTGAGCAGAACTCGGCTCCAATGAACTCCAGTAATGTTCTGGGTAGTGTTACAACATTGACTCATGTGAGCTGTGCTGCAGAGTGAAAACTCAACCATAAGCCTAAATCACTCAACATACAACATCTCTTATTTCAAGATAATAGTCAAACACATTACATAAGACTACATCTCCACACCACTTGGTTCTTTTTTAGCCCTTTTTTATTAATATCATAATCATTTAACATAGTTATGACCTTTTTTTTTTATGAAAATAGTTCAGTAGAAAGACATTTCCATTTAAAAAGTTCAGTGACTACTTCTGGGTCCTCCATTCATACAGTCTTTATTTCTGCACTCGCATACAGTCCAACCATCTGTGGTTAAAATTATCCAATGAGAGAGTGTGTGTGTCCATGGTCTCGCTTCTGGCCAATCAGAAATGAAGAGTGAACAGGAACAGGTGACAGGTATGCTTATCAACCAATAGTTAACGTTTTTTCAGACGTGGGGAGGATTGTGACAAAGATGACTTTTTTTTTCAGAAACGGGAGGAATCACCTAAACCTAACCTTCCACATGTGCCTCTGTTAAAACTGACTGGACTGGATGGTCTTGCTGGTTGGTCGTTCATCATGGTCATGGCTTATAAAATGCTTTGTTTGTCTGATGTCTCCAAGTGCAGTGTGATAAATGGACCACTAAGGGACAATAGAGCAACACATTAACTCCAACTAAACATCCTAAGTCTAGTCAGGTAATCCTTTCCTCAAGGATATAGATATCAGTCTCGTAACAGTACTTCTGTCAGTCTGTGCCACAGCGACTGGCATTTCCCCTCGCTTCTCGAGCCCTTTTGAATGCCCCCTCTGACCAATCCAGCCAGACCAACTGACACAAAGCAGCCAATGACCATGGCTCCGGCCAGTAGCATTAAAGTTCAATGCGGAGGAGTCCCGCCCCCTCTTGTTGAGTGTCTCTGGGGGCTTCCTCAGTGGTTTGGAGAAGCTGGTTGGCTGATGGTCCTGTCTTCAGGGATGTCACTATGGCAGGTGGGAGCGGGATGGTTGTGGGGCTCTCAGTCGCTGTCCGAGGCCACCGCAGATGAGCCTTTCCTCTTCCTCTTGGGAGCTTTGGGTTTGGAGTCCTCTTCCTCCTAGAGTAGGGACAGAAATAAAAGGAGGTTAGAGGAACAAGTGGAGACAGAAATAGCTTCTGAAACCAGGAGAGCTTAAAAAACCCACCATTTTGCTAGTAAAACTATAATGACCGCTGACGGAGACACCAAAATAGTTACTGATGAACATTTTAGGTTCTGTTAATCAGCAATTAACAGAACCTAAATCTAATCCTGGTGCTGGAGTGTACAAGGGTATGGGACTATGTGAGGCTCATCTTAACGCAGTCTCTAAACAGGAAGTGGTCATAGGAGGACCTACCGAGGCACTGCTGGACGCGCTCTCTTCCTCATTGCTAACAGGGGTGGCAGCTCCCTTACGTGACCGCGGGGAGGAAGCGGGGGCCTTGCGCCGTGACTTGGGAGGCTTGGAGGAGGGCTCTTCATACTCCTCGGCCAATGAAAAGAGGTCGCTGAATCTGAGTGGCGGAGACAGAAAGGACACATTTATTATCTAGTCATACTCTTAAACCCCTATAAGACACTCCTAGTAACTAGGTGTTATTCACAGTAAATGATCCTCTTTGAGGACAGGAAGAGAGTCTGGGGTCTCACCTCATCTTATGGGCCTCGTCACAGCTGGCCTGGACGTGCTGCAGTGCCTGCAGGATGGGTGTCTGTGTAAAGACTGGGGACACAGACAGAGAAGGGTCAGAGTTCACGGTACAGTACTTTGCATTGGGTTAGAGGTTTGAGGGATACTGAGGTAAGTGTATAATGCAGTGTTAGTTTGTTGCTATTGCAGGAGAGATGTGTGTGTATGCAAGTGACTCACAGCTGTTCTTGGTGTTGCTGAGGTTCAGCCTCAGGTTGTCCATGTGCTCCAGGATCTGTTCCAGGGTTAGCTGGGCCAGTTTACTGCTGGAGCTGCGCAGACTGGGATACACACACACACACAGACAATAAAACAAAACTCCTTTCTTATACTCCAGTGAACAGGAACACTACTGTTACCAGGCTTTAACCTAACGGTCACCAACACAGTGTGGAGGCTTTTGTTCCAGCCCAGCATTTAAACGACATATTCAACTTATAATCAAGACCATGGGTGATCACTCAGGCTATTTGCAGTTCGGTCAAAATCAACAAAAGCTCAACATCAATGAACAGAAACACTAAAACCCCATGCTGAAGCATTTAAATCCATGTGTGTCTCTTCAGTTAAAGAGATTCCTGGACTTCTACACCAATCATAATTGTTTTTCCTACCTAGAGAGAAGATCAGTTTGACGTACAGAAAGCACTGCGAATTAAACAATGCATGGAATACGAGTATGAAAACTTAAAATCGTTGGAAACCGTTCAGTCAAAACCCAGATCTTCTGGAGTGAAAGCGTTGTGCTATAAGTTGAATTCAAGTACTGTATGTGTGAGCTATTTTTGAAAGCGTAGCGAACCAATTGGATACCAACATTAGCAATATCCAAACAGTGGATTGATGTCACATGTCTTCAAAGATCTTCTCTGGAGGTAAGGAAAACTATTAAGATTGGGGTAAAAACTCGATTTCTTTAAAAATGCAAAGCGGTGGACTTGTAGTCACCTCTGGCGTTTGCGTGGCAGGTTGTTGTTCTTGATGAGCAGGGCCTTGATGTGTTCCCCCAGGACGTCGTCGTGCTTGGCCGCCCAGTGGCGCAGGATACTGGTGGTGAACTGGTCCTCCGGGTGGCAGGGCCGACTCAGCACCATCTTCACCATCTCCCCACTGGGCCTAAAGGGAGAAGGAGCACCACAGGGATCAGTACCGGTGCCACTGTAGTCTTGTGTTTATTCATTTGCAGAGATGTACCCGTAAATATAGCTTACTTTTCCCTGCGTAGTTGCAACAGCAAACAGGAGAGTGCTTCTGGGTGTTCTGGAGAGGAAGAGGTACAACATGAGCATATAATGATCATATTATGCCAGTGGTAATATCAGGAAAGAACAGTGTAGAACCATTAACTCATCTTGTGAATGTCAATAGCATACCCAGCTCAAATATTCTAAGATAAGCTGGTAGTAGCTTAACTATTATATTAATAGCTGACAGCTAATAGAAAATGCTACATTAAACCCTTTCTACTCACAGGCCCTGTCATCACGTATACAGGTTGAAAATGGCAGATTTTGTCATTGATAAGCGCCTAAATTGGAACACAGTGGCTATACATTAACACGCTATCCATGACGTCAGAACTCAGGTTCTCCGCTTCACAGCGCTGTGGGTTTTGACTGACAGCCATTATAAACTTGAGCAGCGCATGCAACAAGAAGATGCCCCCACCCCTCCACTAATTGGGCTACTTTTGCACATTTGTTGTTGTCTGAGTGAGGGAAATGTAAGTCCAAATGTGCACTTCACATACCGATATTTGAAAACCCATGTCATTTACAGTATCAACGTTTATACTGTAAGACCGTATACTGTAAGACTGTATTTTATAACATAGATAGTCATGTTGACGATAGAATAAGCTTTCAAATGATGCCCACCTGACCCAGTTTGCGATTAATAATGCAATGCTTTTGGATTGTGTAAACAACAACAGTATGTGTGTGATGGTGGGGAAGAAGGACTGTGTTCCAAACAAAAAACTACAATGGTGCTTGCTTCAGTTCCGCAATGGCAAAGCTAGGAGAGCTCAAAAAACAGCTGAAGGCTCTTTCCTTGAGTCATAAAAATGCATTGAAATTACTTCGGAACTGTGCACAGTTTGGAGAGGTGTGTGGCCACTTGGCGACAAGTTAGACCTCTCACTCAAACCTTCGTAATAGTTTGTTCTTATCTATTCCAAAAGTCAATTAATATTCTTATTATGGTAGTGAATGTATCCAGAGTATTTTCAGATTTTGTTATTATAAAAAATTACAGTAAATGTAAAATGCACATAAAATCAACATTGTAATGTTTGGATTCAGTCTTGTGTCAGGTGACCTGTTGTGTCCTCACCATCATCATCTAATCATTTCCCCATAATCTCTAAAGTGTTACGTTTCAATTGCTACCAAGATTATGCATATGCTTCTTATATTTCTTCTGTTAGAAACATTTACATTTGGCTCTATTCATATAGGCCAATTCCCCCGAGTGTAAGGGGTCAACAGTCTTAGCGATTTAGCTAAGAACAGCGGAGAGCAGTGTCTATCTAGGCCTTTGTGTGCATCTGACCTTTGTACTTTAGGTGTTGCAGGATGGGGATAATGGTCTCCAGTGGGATGCTGTGGGCCAGGAAGAGCTGCCAGGTGCTGTACTGCTCAAACGTCTCCCAATCCAAAGACTGGACTGTAGGGCAGAGACAATATTTCATTCAGTGAGACACAAGCACATACAGTTCATCCAATATGGAGACTGATAACATTCAGCATAGACAAGCACTATGACTCTGTGTTTTTAAGTCTGGGTGTGTGTGTGTGTGTGTGTGTGAGAGAGTTTGTGTCAGTATATGAGTGTGTGTGTGACTCACTGAGAATATTGAGGACAGAGTCCTTGCGGAACATCACCAGATTGCCAATCATCACGTGACACATCAGCTCCTGCAGCTGACAGAGAAGAAAGACGGAGGGAGTGAGATGGGAGGTTTGAAGGAGAAAAATACCACTGTGAGAGTGTGGTTGAATTACCTGTGTTGAATCGATGACAGCTACAATCATGTTGAGTAGCTCCGCGCTGCGCAATGTCTCATCTGGGAACTACAGAGAGAGGAGGGAGATACCAGCAGTCAAACAGTGGTAGGCTAGAGTGCGTCGGGTGAAGGAGTGTGTTGTGATGTAAAAGAGACGGTCTTGACCTCAACATAGACAGCGCATTTGGAAAGTATTCAGAGCCCTTGACTTTTTCCACATTGTTACGTTACAGCCTTATTCTAAAATGGATTTTAAAAAAATGTCTCTCAATCTACACACAATAACCCATAATGACAAAGCAAAAACAGGTTTAGAAATGTTTGCACATTTATAATAAAAATGAAAAAACATTTACATAAGTATTCAGACCCTTCACTCAGTACTTTGTTGAAGCACCTTTGGCAGCGATTACAGCCTTGAGTCTTCTATGATGCTACAAGCTTGGCACATCTGTATTTGGGGAGTTTCTCTTATTCCTCTCTGCAGATCCTCTCAAGCTCTGTCAGGTTGGATGGGGAGCGTCTCTCCAGATATGTTCGATCGAGTTCAAGTCCTGGCTCTGGCTGGGCCACTCAAGGACATTTAGAGACTTGTCCTAAAGCCACTCCTGCTTTGTCTTGGCTGTGTGCTTAGGGTCGTTGTCCTGTTTGGAAGGTGAACCTTCACCCCAGTCTGAGTTCCTGAGTGCTCTGGAGCAGGTTTTCATCAAGGATCTCTCTGTACTTTGCTCCGTTTATCTTCCCCTCGATCCTGACTAGTCTCCCAGTCCCTGCCGCTGAAAAACATCCCCACAGCATGATACTGCCACCACCATGCTTCACCATAGGGATGTTGCCAGGTTTCCTCTACACATGACGCTTGGCATGGTACCCTTCCCCAGATCTGTGCCTCTACACAATCCTGTCTCGGAGCTCTAAGGTCAATTCCTTCGACCTCATGGCTTGGTTTATGCTCTGACATGCACTGTCAACTGTGGGACCTTATATAGACAGTTGGGTGAATTCCAAATCATGTCCAATCAATTGAATTTACCACAGGTGGACACCAATCAAGTTGTAGAAACATCTCAAGGATGATCAATGGAAACAGGAAGCACCTGAGGTCAATTTAGAGTTTCATGGCAAAGGGTCTGAATAATAGTGTAATTAAGGTATTTCAGTTATTTATCTTTAATACATTTGCTAAAATGTTTGCCCCAAACATAACGTTTTGTATTCAAGGCAAAAAGTACATTTCTTTGCCACATTCTTTGCAGTATTACTTTAGTGACAATGTTATATTTTTTATTCTGTACAGGCTTCCTTCTTTTCACTCTGTCATTTATGTTAGTAAATAACTACAATGTTGTTGATCCATCCTCAGTTTTCTCCTATCACAGCTATTAAACTCTGTAACTGTATTAAAGTCACCATTGGTTCACAGTGAAATCCCTGAGCGTTTCCTTCCTCTCCAGCAACTGAGTTAGGAAGGGCGCCTGTATCTTTGTAGTGACTGGGTGTATTGATACACCATCCAAAGTGTAATTGATAACTTCACCATGCTCAAGTGGATATTCAATGTCTGCTTTTTGTTATGTTTTACCCATCTACCAATAGGTGCCCTTCTTTGCGAACCATTGGAAAACCTTGCTGGTCTTTGAGGTTGAATCTGTGTTTGAAATTCACTGCTCGAATGAGGGAGATTACAGATAATTGTGTGTGGGGCCCAGTGATGGGGTAGTAATTTAAAAATCATGATAAACACTATTACTGCACACAGAGTAAGTCCATGCAACTTATGAGACATTTTTACCCCTGAACTTACTTATTGATTAAAGCCAAAAAACATAATTCCACTTTGACATTATGGGGTACTGAAGTAGACCAGTGACTCAAAATCTCAAGTTAACACATCTTAAATTCAGTCTGTAACACAACAACATTTGGAAAAAGTCAAGGGGTGTGAATCCTTTCTGAAGGCACTGTAGATGGTGTTTGTGTGTACCTCTGTGTAGATGGATGGTGTGAGATAGCAGAGCAACCGGATGTCATCCTCCTGGCAGGCCTTCATATCCATCATCAGACAGGTGTGCAGGTCCCCCAACGCCGTGGCCTGGGCAAACGACTCGTACAGACTCATCTTCCCCATCGCCGCTTTACTGTAGTGGGAGACGATGTTATAACAACGTTAGAACTAGGTTACAGCTATGATGAAACAATGGTGCAACAACGTTAGATCAATTGATGTTAAACCAACAGAGCCGTTAAGAGGGCAAGAATGTGTACAGACTCATGTCTCCAATGACTGCTTTAATCGAGGTAGAAGGAACATTACCAGCAGTATTAGAGAAACTAAAACAGTGCACGGTTGCAGGAAAAGAGCTAGATAATCAGTAATTTCAAGCGGACAGCAACATCTCTAATCCACTACTCCCTCAGCCTCCCTGAAGCCAAAGGGTCCCATTGATTTTTAAAACTAATGCTAAAGCTAATGCTAAAGCTAAAGCTAATGCTAATGCTAAAGCTAAGCAGTGTGGTGGCCCCAGTGCCTTCACCTGGCCTTGAGGTAGTATAGCAGGTGGTAGCCGATCTTGGGCTGTTTCTGGTAGAGCTCCGCCAGCATCTCCAGCAGCACTGAGAAGCCACTGTTGTCCTCCTGCATCTGACACAGGTTCCTGAACACCAGGCACACAGGCTTACACACAGACTCCTCCAGCGACCTGGGAACACACACAGTTAATATTCTACAGACTGTTTATCTCGCATGTGTACACAAATGCACGGAAACCGCACACACACTTACTCTTCTGTGATCTCGTCGGGCAGCACGTCTCCTCTGAAGTGGCCCTTAAAGAGCTCGGCCAGACAGGAGGCCAGAGTGGACATCTGCTCTGAGTCAAAGTCCTCCTGAGAGAGAGAGAGCAGGAACATGAATAAACCACAGAGAATTCCCATTTCCCCCCAAAAGATATACACTGAGTATACAAAATATTAAGGACACCTGCTCTTTCCATGACAGACTGACCAGATGAAATGATATGATCCCTTATTGATGTCACTTATTAAATCCACTTCAATCAGTGTAGATGAATTGGAGGAGACAGGTTAAAGAAGGATTTTTAAGCCTTGAGAAAAAATGAGACATGGATTGTGTATGTGTGCCGTTCAGAGGGTGAATGGGCAAGACAAAAGATTTAAGTGCCTTTGAACCGGGTAGGTGCCAGGCACACCGGTTTGTGTAAAGAACTGCTACGATGCTGCGTTTTTCACGCTCAACAGTTTCCTGTGTGTATCAAGAATGGCCCACCACGCAAAGGACATCCAGCCAACTTGACAACTGTGGGAAGCATTGGAGTCAACATGGGCCAGCATCCCTGTGGAACGCTTTCGACACCTTGTAGAGTCCATGCCCCGACGAATTGACGCTGTTCTGAGGGCAAAAGGGCGGAGGTGCAACTCAATATTAGGAAGGTGTCCTTAATGTTTTGTACATTCAGTGTATGATGACCCCCAATAAATATCTGTATTTAACCGACTAGATTATTATTTTAGCTCACTCACCTCCAAGATCAGGTCCACTATCTCCTGCATGACTTCACAATGTGTCTCTGTGTCACTGTTGGAGGGAGAGATGGGAAAGCAAATAATTATTAACAAACCCATTTCGAATAAAATTTTCAATGACAACAATTGACAGCAATGGGAGTGATTGGGGAGGCTGAGAGGTGAAGTATGAAAGTGGCTCTCCAAATCAACTCAAATCAATGGAAGGAAAATGGCCCAACCTACTAGTGAGCTAGGCAGAGGCGTGAAGCTAGTGGCATTATTGTCAACGCCTCTCCATTCCATACATATGTACAAGTTACCACTGTGAATGGGAAGAGCAGGGATCTCCAACTCTGGTCCTGAAAAGCTACTGGGTGGGCAAGCCTTTGTTCTAGCCCGACAGTAGCCCACCTGATTGAAATAATCAAGGTCCAAACTGAAGACGACCATGATTAGTTGGAAACAAGTGCATTAGTGCTGGGGAAGAACAAAATACTTCACACCCAGTAACTCTCCAGGGCATGTGACTGAGGATCTGACCGAGAATTTCAGTGAATGTGAAAATTTGAGTGTTAAGCTGCCATGAAAATAATATATTCCTTTATGTTTGCGTTGGCAATGTCTTATGCCAATAAGGCTGATTTAATTTAATTGAGTGTGCTTGTTTGTTAGACAAATAATGTTAGGATGTGAGGGTATTGTCAAGTCACATCCACTCAACTGACCTTCCTTTCTGTAACTGCAACACCTTCTCCTTCATCATGTCGTCCAATTGGTCCACGTAGGGTGTGATGTCAGCGGGCTCCTCAATAATGGCCTCTTTGACTGGGTGGAATCGGAACTCCCGCTTTTTATTTCCTGTAATAACCAAAATGAGAGGTCAGCCAATGACTTGATGTGGATGAGTAAGAAGCAGAGTGAGAGTGAGGCCCTAATATGTATCCAGTCTTGTGAATTGGTTTGTGAGTTTCTAAATTGCTTTCACATGCAGGTTTCTGATTTGGTTTCATCTAAGCTAAAAGCAATGTTAATGTATTAAGCTGCTGAACTATGTTGAAAGGGGGGGGGGGGGTAATCTAGTGAAGGCAACACTAATCTAATGTGGTGATAATCGGAGTTGAGATGATGCTAGAGATCTGTTTGGGCTGTCTATCCAACTCCTATACTCCATTCTCATCTATAGGAGATGGCAAGACAGCACAAACAGATCTGGGACCAGGATAGACGGTGACATTTGGTGTAAAATGCAGTAGAATAGATTGTACTAATTTATGTGTTGAGTCTGATGTAGTTCGATGTTAACATGGTTATAACACAGTATCTAGTATATGGGTTGAGTGCAGTAATAAAATGTGTCCTTCCTTACCCTCACCCTTGTTGTTAACCTCCTCCTCATCGTCGCTGAAGGCAGCCTCCGTGTTGTCGTAGCAACCGTCCTCCTTGTCCAGCAACACATGATTGTCCATCTCCAAGGAAACAGACTCCTCCATTTTCACTGAGGAGCGAAAGGTATTAGACGACATTGTACAGTGGAGGCAAGCAAACAGAAGACAGGTTCGCAAATAAAGCCAACAATGGAATAATAGCTTCGCTAGATATACCCCTCCAAAAACACACACAACTTTAAACACTTGCATATTCTTTTCATGGCTAACCTTATTCAAAGTAGTTCAACATTAACACTCAATTATTTAATCATCCGATATTTAGTGGGGACAATTCAAGTTTTCAACTGTCAGTTGCACGTCAATGCAATTCAATAAAGTTATATTGAATTGAAAATGCTCTACTTCATTACGGTTCCTTTTCAAGATGGAACATGATACTCTAATTCAGAAGACATTTTTATCCAAAGCCACTTTCAATTGGCACAACAGCCTGTGCTCTTGGACTAGAGTCTATTCAAGCAACGAGGTCTAGTTTCCCTACTATTGCTAGAAAGAGGCTAGTTTCAACGCTACAAATTATATCATGAAACATGATTCAAAGGTTGCTTCTTTATGATTCCCACCGTGACAATATTGTTTAGTGTTATTGTGCATGTCTGGGGGAGAATGGTAACTGTAGTAAGCTGTGTAAAGACATTGCTCTTTAAGGACCACCAACAGTTTTGATTTATTCATTCACTCATGTTAATAAATAAAAGTTTAATTACTTTCATTTGTACCTTCATCCCTTCCCTCGGTGGGGGGTGAGGGGGAACTGCAGAACTCTGGGAAGCGTTCCCTCAGCATGGAGCGCAGTTCCCGGTCCAGTTTGGGGTTGTCAAAGAGTGGGGCTAGGTGACTGAGGGAGGAAAGGCAGACAGACAGACAGACAGACAGACATATAGGGGGTTACAATAAGGCTGATGAAGACCCACTGACATAAAATAACTTAATCACTGATGATACCAAAATCATTGGATAAATTGTTTAAGTTCAATTTAAATATAAATGTTAATTTGTTCATTTTTTATGCATAACTGTGTTAAGGTCCATGGTCAAATATATCCCATGACGGTGGTGGTGTGTGCACTCCACACTGCCCTTTCCCACCTGGACAAAAGGAACACCTATGTGAGAATGTTGTTAAATTACTACAGCTTAGCGTTCAACACCATAGTGACCACAAAGCTCATCACTAAGCTAAGGACCCTGGGACTAAACACCTCCCTCTGCAACTGGATCCTGGACTTCCTGACGGGCCGCCCCCAGGTGGTAAGGGTAGCCAACAACACATCTGCCACGCTAATCCTCAACACTGGGGCCCCTCAGGGGTGCACTCTTTGTCCCCTCCTGCACTCTCTGTTCACCCACAACTGCGTGGCCAAGCACGACTCCAACACCATCATTAAGTTTGCTGACGACACAACAGTGGTAGGCCTGATCACCGACAACAATGAAACAGCCTATAGGGAGGAGGTCAGAGACCTGGCAGTTTGGTGCCAGGACAACAACCTCTCCCTCAATGTGAGCAAGACAAAGGAGCTGATCGTGGACTACAGGAAAAGGAGTGCTGAACAGGCCCCCATTCTCATCAACAGGGCTGTAGTGGAGCTGGTCGAGAGTTTCAAGTTCCTTGGTGTCCACATCACCAACGAACTACCATGGTCCAAACACACCCAGACAGTCGTGAAGAGGGCACGACAACACTTTTTCCCCATCAGGAGATTTGGCACGGGTCCCCAGATTCTCAAAATGTTCTACAGCTGCACCATCAATAGCATCCTGACCGGTTGCATCACCACCTGGTATGGCAACTGCTCTGCATCTGACCGTAAAGCGCTACAGAGGGTAGTGCGTACAGCCCAGTACATTACTAGGGCCAAGCTTCCTGACATCCAAGACCTATATACTAGGCGATAACAGAGGAAGGCCCAAAAAACATCTGTTGTATTCAGTGCATTTGATTTGTATGCGTGTGTGAGAGACTCACGCCAACACTCTTTTCTCCATGATGAAAGTGAGAGAGTTGAAAACACCCTGCCGCACCTGCCCCTCCAGAGGGGGGAAAAAGTGAGGGATGATCTGTGAGGGAGAAAGAAGGGGGGGCGGGTGGAGAAAAGAGAGCAAAACAGAGTAGGATCAATTGAAGGCAAGAGGGAGTCAAAAGAGGAGATGAGTCAAACATCTGACTGAAGGCCAAAACACCACATGATTAACAACTTCTCTAAAGCACGGCACAACTAACACAAATTAAAGTTATCATTAAACACTGCTGTAAATGTACTACTCGTTTCCCAAGACAGACCAAACAGGTGAATACTGCAGGAAATTTAGAGACATCTCTTCACTCTCGAATGCTTTGCTAACTCACGGAGCATGAAGCATGTGTCAATAGTCTATTCCACTTTGAATAGCTTAAAAAAAAAAGTGGCAAATTCACCCCAGCTAAGCGGAATGAATGTGCTCCATTGTGTAATGTGTGCATTCACTCACCCGACACATGAAGTCCAGCAGAGTGGCAGTGATGGCAGGATGAGGCTTCATGGAGTGATGCATCACTAAGATGGCAGGCTCTGAGAGAAGGGTAAACCATGAAAACAGAAAGGGGAAGAGATAGGGAAGTGGCAGATAGAGAAGTTGATAGCAGAAAGGCGGCCATCTTTTAACCTCTGTTTCCGTTATTCTAATATATCACTAAAACCCAGCACCCAGAAACCCTTTTTCTACACTTTAATTGAGCACATTTGCCCCTTACTCCACACATGAAGAGATACAGGAAGTGTTTTCTGTCCTCCCGTCTTACCTATGTTCATGATGCTGTCCTTCTCTGGGCTGAAGAAGAGCCAGTCGTAGAACAGGGCCAGCTTGGCGTTGGAGGCCGCCACGTTAGACTGAAGACGTAAGTAATAAAGATGTATTTTTTATAATGTGACTACTATTTTACCATGTTCTTTATGGGTAACGTGCAGGTAAATAGCTGTAAATACTAGGTAAATCCAAATTAGAAAAGCTTTATTGTCTACCTAATTAACAGACAGGAAATCATTGTTGGCATAGTGTAAAATAAAGCATTAGCCATCTTTGCATTAAAGTGCCTTAAAAGTATAATCCACCTTTGCCCCGCCCCTTACCGTGCAGGTGGTGAGCAGCCAGCCAATGATCGCCCAGCGGGGCAGGATGTCGGAGCTCAGCACCTCATTGGACGGGTGCACCACGCCGCAGATGTAGCGAATCAGGTCGCAGCGCAGCGACTGGCTCTCTGCCGTGGACAGGTACTGTCTCTGGAACCAGTCTTGGTAGCGCTTCTGCTGGCCAAATCGCACCTACAGGGAGAGAATAGGCATAAAGAAATGTACTATACATGTACTATACATGTACTATACATGTGTTTGTACTGTCATGAGAAGTGTTGTAGTATGTGTTTGTTTACCCTGGAGGTCATGAAGAGCAGTTTGGTCTCCATGTCTGGTGTGAGGCGACAAGCCAGGAACTTTCGGGATGTGCGAGCGGTCAGGAGCTGCAGCAAGCCTATAGAACCAGATAGAGTGAGCGATAAAGAGAGAGGTTTAGAGCTGAGCCACGAGTCGTCCCCCCCCCAAACCCCCCCCCCCCACTCTTGTGCTGAGCGACACTCTCTTACCCTTACCAGTGAACTGAGGGCTCAGGGCCTGGGGGTTGTGGAGCAGGTCTTTCCACAGTAACTCCATCTCTGGTATACGAGCCACGATCTGCAGCAGACGTACCAGGTCTCTCCCAATGATAAAACACTCCATAAACTAGACAGGGATGAGGGTAGAAAAGAGAGCGAGGGGAATATGTCATTACTCATTTAATTGCTGTGTAGAAATTGCCCCTTGTCAAACCTAGATACAGTATAATAACAGTCTGTGTTCTTGGGCATATACATTATGACATATATCTTGTTTCCTATCTGTCCTCCTTTCCTCAAGTCCACCATCTTTCCTCTCCCTCCTTCCAACCTTGAAATGTACTCCTCCCTCATTCCCTTACTTACTATATTGCTCTTCTCATTACCTCACTGATCCCATTACATCACTCCCTCCTTCATCCCTCTCCTCCCTCACCTTCTCTCGGAGCAGGCCGATACAGAAGTCCACCTCCTTCTGTCTGAGGACCAGCAGTGCCGGGGTGCCGTGGTCCACGATGAGGCGCAGGTAGGTGTACACTGACATGGCTATCAGCATGCCACTCTTCAGCACCCACTCCCTGAGAAAAAAAGAGAGAGAGATTATTGTTGTTCTTGTAGAAAGATTGTAGGCTAAACCAAATTAGTCAAAAATTCCACAAAGTCTGAGTGTGTTCAGCAAACAAAGGAAAAGAGTGGTCAATAACAACGACAAAAATCATGAGAAGGGTATAACAAGAAAATCTTCCAAAAGGAATCATTCGAGGCAGAACAATTGGAGTGCTCAATATATATTTTTTTACTTGTTACCCCTTTTTTCACCCACATTGTTGTGATATCCAATTGGTAGTTACAGTCTTGTTCCATGGCTGCAACTCCCCTACGGATTCAGGAGAGGCGAAGGTCGAGAGCCATGCGTCCTCTGAAACACGACCCTGCCAAGCCGCACTGCTTCTTGACACACCGCTCGCTTAACCCGGTTACCAGCCGCACAAATGTGTCGGAGGAAACACCGTCCAGCCGGTGACCGAAGTCAGCTCGCCGGCGCCCGGCCCGACACGAGGAGTCGCTAGAGCGCGATGGGACAAGGAAATCCCGGCCGACAGAACCCTCCCCTAACCCGTACGACGCAGGGCCAATTGTGCGCTGCCTCATGGGTCTCCCGGTCACGGCCGGCTGTAACACAGCCTGGGATCAAACCCTGGTGCCTTAGACCGCTGCGCCACTCGGGAGGCCCCAGAGAACTACTTTCTGCATCTAATTAGTCCTTTTGGAAGTTTTTCTTGTTAAGCCCTTCTCAGGTGTTATGAGCCTACTTCTTGTTAAGCCCTTCTCACGTGTTATGAGCCTACTTCTTGTTAAGCCCTTCTCATGTGTTATGAGCCTACTTCTTGTTAAGCCCTTCTCATGTGTTATGAGCCTACTTCTTGTTAAGCCCTTCTCATGTGTTATGAGCCTACTTCAAAGCATGAGATTTTTTAAAAAATTTTATAATGTGATATGTTTTTGCATTATGAACCAGTTTGTCTTTTATTGCATGACAATACTGGAGTGAAAGTGTGTTTCCTGTTGATCCAACTCTGCTCTCCAACACACCTTTGATCCACCAGTATCTCCAGCACATTCTCAGCCAGCCACAGGTTCTTATTGGTGATGTCTCCTCCTGGACACAGAAAAAAGCCAAAGAGATGCTGTCGTGGAAATTCTTACACATATATAAAATTTTGTGTATTCATCATTCATAACTAATGTTTGCTTCATTCATGTGACAACCAATACTGGGTCATGCATGTGACAGACCAATACCTCAAAAGGCTTCTTTATCTAAGCTGAGACCTTGAAACTGAGATATCCCTTTCTCTAAACAAGGTTCTGGGCATACTGCCAAATTGAAGATACTGATAGTGATGTTTCGTTCAGTCAGTCACTTGCATGAACACAGAAAACCGACATAACAGACAAAAGGTGAGGAAGCCATTTTGTCTCGACACAATTTAGGCGTGCGAACAATGGTGAAACAAGACACTACTTTGTGCATTGGCAGAAAGATTTGCTCTGCATCTCAAAACAGTGAAACCAACAGTACACATGGTGAATGGACTGACCTGCGATCTGCTTCATAAGGGTCATGAGCACGCCGTCAGCTCCGATCACGCCACTCTTCACCAGCTCCCTCACCAACCACACCAACTGGAGGGAGAGAGAGGGGGAGATCATTAGGCAATCACTTAGAAAACATCAGAATCTACATGTGTATTTTGTGTCAATAAAGCTAATTGACTTGAGAGCACAGAAACGGTTTCTGCCTTTTCTACACCGAGACAAACGGTTTACCTGTGTGCGGCACACATCCTGCAGCTTGAGGAACTTCTCCATGAGGATCTGGTTGATCTTGATCAGGATCACGTTCATGCCGTCCCTATTCACCAGGGTCAGGTCTCTGTAGCACTGTATAGTAGAGTAGAGAATACACTAAGGGTTTTATGAATAAAGGCTAATATGCTTTGCAGCATGTGGACATACTGTACAGTGTCCATACAACACAGTGTGATCATGAACAGCTTTGTGCACCAATAGGGGCTATGTATAAATACTGTAATGTAGATTAAATTGGGCACCCAGTCAAACATGTGCAGGTGACAAGGACTTAGAGAGGCCACAGGAATATTACAGAATTTATTCGTATTTTATATATATAGTGGTATAGCAGGCTGCAGTGTGTGTATTTATAGTGTGTGTAATAAATATGAGTGTCTGTACTGTGTGTGTCTTGTGTGTGATGTTTGTTGCGTGAAAGCCATAAATGTGAAACATGTAAATACTGACAAGGACAGTGGGGCTTCAGAGTATAGCATGAACATTTGTGAAGTGTTTGCAGTGTATGTGATGTATAGACTGAGCTGTACAGTATGTGGAGTCTATAATTCCATTCATATATCATGTAGCCTAAAGTATTCAAGGTATTAGGGTGTTGATAACACCACACTATTTTTAGTGCACTCACAAGAGTAAGCTAATTCAAACCATGTGATGCGTGTATAAATATTGGTGTGTGTAGTGAATGCAATCAATGTGCCATGATCATGAGAGCTTTCCGACCCTCCTGGTTTGACCTGGAGTCTCCCAGAATTGTCTTTTGACTCCCGGCGAACAGTAAAACTATTCCACGGTATTTTGAAAAAGCAATAATGAAATTACAGACTAACGAAATGAGCTCCGTCTGGCTTGGCAACCCTAATGATCATATGAAATGATAATGTATATGGTAGGAACGAGGCCTTACCCTCTGTGCCTGTGGGGGTTCGGTGAGCAGCAAAGCGAAGAGTCCCAGACACACCTCCTCGTGCTGCTGTGGACCCTTACACACCTAGAGGAGGAGATGATGACAATATATCGTACCATGTAACCTATCCCTGACCAAGTCATCGTACCATGTAACCTATCCCTGACCAAGTTATCGTACCATGTAACCTATCCCTGACCAAGTTATCGTACCATGTAACCTATCCCTGACCAAGTTATCGTACCATGTAACCTATCCCTGACCAAGTTATCGTACCATGTAACCTATCCCTGACCAAGTTATCGTACCATGTAACCTATCCCTGACCAAGTTATCGTACCATGTAACCTATCCCTGACCAAGTTATCGTACCATGTAACCTATCCCTGACCAAGTTATCGTACCATGTAACCTATCCCTGACCAAGTTATCGTACCATGTAACCTATCCCTGACCAAGTTATCGTACCATGTAACCTATCCCTGACCAAGTTATCGTACCATGTAACCTATCCCTGACCAAGTTATCGTACCATGTAACCTATCCCTGACCAAGTTATCGTACCATGTAACCTATCCCTGACCAAGTTATCGTACCATGTAACCTATCCCTGACCAAGTTATCGTACCATGTAACCTATCCCTGACCAAGTTATCGTACCATGTAACCTATCCCTGACCAAGTTATCGTACCATGTAACCTATCCCTGACCAAGTTATCGTACCATGTAACCTATCCCTGACCAAGTTATCGTACCATGTAACCTATCCCTGACCAAGTTATCGTACCATGTAACCTATCCCTGACCAAGTTATCGTACCATGTAACCTATCCCTGACCAAGTTATCGTACCATGTAACCTATCCCTGACCAAGTTATCGTACCATGTAACCTATCCCTGACCAAGTTATCGTACCATGTAACCTATCCCTGACCAAGTTATCGTACCATGTAACCTATCCCTGACCAAGTTATCGTACCATGTAACCTATCCCTGACCAAGTTATCGTACCATGTAACCTATCCCTGACCAAGTTATCGTACCATGTAACCTAGCACTGACCAAGTTATCGTTACTCATTGTGTATTTATTATTACCTTTCTATTATTTCTCTACTTCTCTCCATTGTTGGGAAGCATTTCACTGTTAGTCGACACTTTTTGTTTCACGAAGCATGTGACAAATCAAATGTTATTTTATATGGCTGTAGCCTCCATTATCATGGTGTTGACACAGGAGGCTATATTAGGGCTTGAACCTATTAAATTCAACATATTAAATTCCATGTCATTTCAGCAGGCCATGACACCAACCATCTCAGATTGTTCTGAAATTGTTTCTGTAGTTAGAAACAGGTAAGATTGGCATTCCTGAAACATTATTTTGTTGAAATGTACTTTTATCTCTGATAAATTAAGCTAACTGTACATTGCTTTGCAACTGTAATGGTATTAGGTTGGGTTTAATAGTAAATGTCACTAATCACAATACATATAGAGACGTTTCCTAATAACTTTATTGAAAAACATAAGACTGCCATGCAATTTATTATTTTATTAAGAGTTGTCACAATATTTTAGTCCCTAAACCATTTCTCCATCAAAGTATGGGCTTGTAGGAGAAGTCTTCATATGAGAATTCCATAGTGATATCCCTCTCAGAGAGCGTTCACTTGTTGGACTATTCAAGGAGAGTTGAGTTGAATCATTAGGTTGCTATTAAGGCAATGTGAATTGCTTTCATGGAGGACCGGTTTGAATTGTGAGGATGACCACACAATTAAGGAAATGTGATCTATTTAATAAGAGACCAGCACAATTGATAAAAGAGTGTATGTATAGCAGGAACCGCGGCATCTTGTGGTCCAAACCCGGTACTTTCAAACTACTTTATATTAATTAACGCAAGTGACTTCAATGACTAATTTCTCTGAACAGGAGAAAAAAAAATATCACCAGATTCACAGGGAACACATTACAAAGTATGGAGAAGCAATAGGCTTACTCCAAGACATAACAATAGGCCTACTCCAAGACATAACAATAGGCCTACTCCAAGACATAACTTCATACTGCTTGTCAAACAGAAAACTGATACTGTACACTGGTTGTTGGGATTGGCATGGGTCTGCGGGGTCCGGGGGTGGCGTTTGACAACAACAACAAAAATTATTCCTCATGTCTTACTCACTGGTAGGAAGAGGTTTGGTCCAAATCCAATGTTGGATACCATATTTATTGAATATTATCTGAATCCTATACATTCAAATTGGTTATTTGGGTGCAATCAATTAGCTTAATTTCTCAGAGATCAAATTATATTTCAGCAAAATAATGTTTCAGGACTGCTAATCGTATCTGTTACTAACTACAAGAATGATTTCAGAACAATCTGAGACGGTGGGTGTCGAAATCCTCTTTCTTGTGCTTTTTGAAGTGGAACGACCCGCCTAGCCTACAGGTAGCATACTGTACATAATCTTACACTTCTCAATATGCTTATGTATCACATCCTTTGAGTACTAACATTTACAAATGGCATTGCAGAAATGTGTATGAGAACAGATCAATTGCTAAGCCTACTCTGATTACTCATAGTTACATTCTATTAGATTCAATGCAATCCTATGCTATACATCTAATTTAATGTAGATAATAAGGCTCAATAAAAATATGTAAGTAGCTGCATATCTGCATATTCTAGCATGCAGAGTCCCATCCCATGGTGGTGGACTATTATTGAGAGGGCGAGTGTCTCACATTTGCTGTGATGGCATCGTTGGCTTCGCGCTCCGACAGGCCGTTTGTCAATGATGTGACAATCCCCACACACCTCTCCAACCGCTAATGAACACAAAAACAAAAAGGAATGTTAACCACAAAGACAGATAGAGATAGACACACACAAGCATTGATAGGCCTAATCATTCACAATTCACATAATGTGGGCACACACACACACAGACAAAATAAAACACACACAAAATGACACACAAAGAGCAACACAGCACACTCACACATGGGAACAACAACAGTCAGAGAAATCATACACACAAACAACAATAGAACGACGATCACTGTCAATTGAGCTCGCTACATATTGTATGAAAATACCTTAGCAGTCTGGCTGTGGGGGTTAGGCTCTTGATTTTTTTTAGGGGAAGGATCACTATGAGGGTAGTCAGAGAGTGTACTTTATTGACATGTGTATGATGTGTATGATGAGCTTTGCGCATGTGCATGGGCTCGTGTCTCATCCATGTTTACCAAAATAACATGCTAAATGCTACGCTAAATTCTTAATTCCCCATCATTTAAACCCACTTAAACAAAGCGAAAATACGTACTACAAACCTACACATGCTAGGCTATAAAATGCATTTTAGAATTAGGAACCAAACTTGCTGAATGATCGCTAGTTAGCAACATGCAGGCTATTCTGTAAAATGGTTCCGTGTCTTTGTAATGAATGTTTTTTTTAACGTGCTGTATGGTTGAACAGCTGTTCATATGATGTAGAAAGGCTTCTTGAGAATATGTTATATAGTAGCCCTACCTCCTCCAGCTCATCTTTTGCATCCAGGGTCGTGGACACCAATAGGCGACCCTGCGGTTTCCCCTTTGCCGGTGAAGGCTCCATCACCTCCCGCCTCGCTTCGTCTTGCCCCAGAGGACTTGAGGGGTTAGACACCAGGTTTCGGGGGAAATTCTGAATGGTTTTCTCGTATCAATGGATGACCTCTAACAATAGACAGTTGTTTAGACTCTCTTTATACGCTATTCGTCGGACACCGTGTGTTTTTTACTTGGTTTGGCCACCTTTCAATCTCACTCCAGTGCTTTCGACAGTGTCCGAATAAAACAAACAAACTTCCGGAGGGCATGGTGGCCTAGCGGAAGTATTCGTTCATAGCGCAAGTAGGAGGGTGGGCCATAAACCTAAATTTAGCCAATCATTGAGCTACTCACTTTGAATGACATAATGGTGTACCAATGAACGCAGAGGGTAACCGGCCAATGAGTGGCAATGTAACTTGAACAGAAAAAGATTGGAGCATTGAAATTAATACGCTTGTGTCAAATATGACATATCTGTATTGAAAATAAATCTCGATAAATCTTCATTATCATACTAAGTTAAAGCAATAGCATTCAGACCAATTACCTTCTAATTAATACATTTTACAGTTCATTAAGAACAACGTTGGAAACTTGCTTGATATTCGTTATAGCTGCCTACATTAGCCTACTCCAAGGTACATTTTGTGCTTTGGTGAGTGACGAAAAAAGTTTGTGGCCAACTACTAGTACTAATATATTTTTCTAACACTTGAGGGCGCAATAACCCATGTCAAAGAACAACAACATTCATCCAAGCAAGCCAGACCAAATTTATTAAACTATTTTTTTTTTGTACAAATAGACTTTCAGGTTTTACATACACAGACATTTTAGCCATAACAGTTATCCATTTTTTCAAAGCTTCAAAGGTTTTTCAAACCAATGCACAGACTAATTAATTCAGGCTGTATCACAACCGGCCGTGATTGGAGTCCCTTTGGGCAGAGGGCAGAGCACAATTGGCTTAGCGTCGTCCGAGTTTGGCCGGGTATAGGCCGTCATTGTAAATAAGAATTTGTTCTTAACTGACTTGCCTAGTTAAATAAAGGTTAAATAAAACAATTAAATATATATATATATATGCAGTCACTTTACCCCTACCTACATGTACAAATTACCTTGACTAACCTCTACCCCTGTATATAGCCTCGTTATAGTTATTTTATTGTGTTACTTTTTATTATAGTTTTTACTTTAGTTTATTTAGTAAATATTTTCTTAACTCGGTAAGGTCTACACCTGTTATATTCGGCGTATGTGACAAATACAATGTGTTTGACGACAGATGAAGATACATTATGTTAAGCTCGTCGCAGGTTCCAAATTGACAATTTGATTGTTAGATAAACTCCCTGAGTGATTGTAAACTTTTAAAGTATTCTGTTCTGATTGATTTAGGATTATTTCCTGTCAAATCCAATGTCTGGAGTTTCTGCAAACCCTCCTTAAAAATATCACCCAAGGTCTTGATGTGGTTGCTACCAATATCCAGGCTCTGTAAGGCCCTCAAATCCTGTAAAAAACAAACAAAAAAAAAACTGCCCTCAAGGTTTTGGGATTTTGTTGTTATTAAGATTGAGTTCTGAGTCAGATGGGCTAAATCTGAATAGCCAATTTTATTGATCCTACTGCTGCTGAGATCCAGAATTTGCAGAGTGTGGAGATTCCTTGTGACATTTGGCACAGATGAAAGCTTGTTGTCATTCTCAGCTGCTTCATTGATTTGGAAGAGAACTCAGACAGTTCAGTGATCATGTTAAAGGATGTTCAGCTGGGTGCGTGACTGCAGCAGTTCCTCAGAGACAATAATTATGTTGTTTTGAGTGTCCTAAGTGTATGTATGCGACAGGCAATATCAATGACAGTCTTGACCATATCTCCCCCTCTATGATAAAGATGATTACATTTAGCTAATGAGAAGTTGAAGCTCTGCAGCACTATACTCATCCCCTACAAAGACATGCTGATGTTGCTCAAGTCAAGACTGGAAATGTTTCTCAGAAAATATCTGTCATTCCATGCCTCCATTTGGGCCACGGTGAGACAAGTCTAATGTCTGAAGGTCAGGAAAACACATTGGTGGTGATGCTGAAGATTTCAAAATGATTGTGGGATACATCCAGCACTCTGAGTTCTATGGGCATGTTTGATATTTCTGATAATTTTTTAAAAATAAAACCATTTTCCCCAATGTACAACTCCTTCAATTGAGGTAACTGTAAGATGGGCTTGAATACCACTCAGTTTTCAATTAACGTAGAAGGCTTGGGCTGTTGCACGATAGCAACCAAAGCCCATGTTATTCAGTTTATAACATTCCATTATTGTTTACTCTGAGAGTTCATGTTGGCATTGGCACTAACCTTGGAAAAGTAATTCCAATTGCTACTCCTTCCTCTATTAATAATAGGGATAGACCAAATGGTGCAGTTCTATGATATCTTATAACCATACCAACTATATCAATATAAACTATCAGACAGGGCCTGAAACTGCCTATAGAACGTAGCTTGCTTGAGTTGGAGACATCATGTGACTTTAAAAATCATAAAGGACTTGGGTTGATGCATCTGAACATTGGGAAGTGGTGGAGTGTCCATTCTTATAAAAATTAATTTCCCTTGCCAAAATGTATATATATTTAAGCCTTTGTAAAATGTATACATAACTGTTATAGGGTTCTACCGTCCTCCCTCGGCTAACCTTTGTGCACTCGAGGAGTTAACTAGCTTGTTTGTCATCTTTTACTAAATAAGAAGTTATTATCCTGGGTGACCTAAATCATTATTGGGAAAAGCAGGCTTCGGACAATCTAAAAGACATGTGTAATGATCTAAACCTAACCCAGCTGGTGACTAAGACTACCCAGCCCAACCCTAAAGATCATTCAAAGTAAACTCTGATTGATCTTATTTTAACGAATGCACCAGAGAAATATGTTTCTACTTGTGTCTTCGCCCAAGACATTAGTGACCATTGCCCAGTTGTTTATGTTAGAGATGTGAGAATACAAAAATCTAAGCCGTGTGTCATCACAAAGAGGGACTTTTAAAAACTTCAGTGAACAGGCTTTTTTTTACATGATCTTTATTTTAGTGACCTTGATTGTATTTCAGCTATCCCTGAACCCGACTTACATTTGAGCCTTTTTGCAGATGTCTTCAACACCATTGTGGATAATCATGCTCCCTTCAAAAAATGAAGGGTTAGTGGTAAATCGAATGCCTGGTACACTACGGAATTATCAGAAGTCATTCATGAAAGAGATGCTTGGGTCATGGCCAGAAACACAGATTTAGGCCTAGACAGCATGCTTTTGAGCAACTGATGAATCATTGTGTAAGAAAAAAATACCATAATTCATGCATTTAATCACTATTTTATTTCTCTTTGAAAGAAATTCTAAGCCTATTCACAATGATATTGAGCTGGATGCTGATGCTGGGAAACTTGCTGAATGATCAGAGAAATTATAGTCAAAGCTTTTCTTTTAGGCTATTTACAGAAAAATATGTCCTGGATGCTTTGCTAGCAATAGACAACAAGAAATCCACAGGGGCAGACCAATTGGACCCTGGTCTGCTTAAGTGTGCAGCGGACATAATTTTTGTCTCAATAACCCACATTTTTTATTTAACATTGTTTTAAGGAAATATTTAAAAAATTTGGAAACATAGTGATCTTAATAATTATCACCCCATTTCAAGGCTTCCTTGTCTAGCTAAGATTCTTAAATCCTTGGTAAATGTACAATCTGCTCTTTGTATTTTCAATGAAAACCAATCAGGGTTTAGGCCTGGACATAGCACTATTACAGCAACCACTTTAGTTGTCAATGCTTTAGACATTAAAATGAAATGTGCTGCTTTGTTTGTGGACCTGTCAAAAGCTTTTGATACAGTTGATTATGCTATTTTTGTCACGATTGTGTGCATTGAGAGACCAAGGCTCAGCGCAGGGATAGTAGTTCGACATTTTTTTTTATTATTTATACTATGTAATATAAAAATACTATGTATATAGTAAAACAAAATGACAAACTATTACAACAACACAAAACACGAATAGACTACCGTCACGTTCATAAAACACACTAATGGACGGACGTAAAGAAAACACTTACTTCACCGTGACTGCAACATACATCGATAACAACCCACATCCGAGTGAAGGACAGACTCAACATATATGGGATCCCTAATTAGAGACAATGCGGTGCAGCTGCCTCTAATTAGGGATCCAACCCAAACCCGACACAGAAACAGAAAAGAAAGACACTGTCAGACTCTGACCATAGCTACCTAGAGAAGCAAATAGGCTTCTCTATGGCCAGAGCCTGACAGTACCCTCCCCCCCAAGGAGTGGACTCCCGGACGCCAAAAACCCCCAAAATCAAACACATAAAACAGGGGGGGTTAATGGGAGGGAAACCTAGTCCCTCGGGGGCGGCTCTGGCTCCGGTGAAGTAGACAGTTTTGTCCCATGCCCCTTTCTTATAACCGGTCCCGGGCTGGGTACCGGTGGGGCAAACGGCTCCGGCCAAGGAGCGGGGAAAACAACCGGGCCCGGACTGGGCCCCGGTGGGGCAAACGGCTCCGGCCATGGAGCGGGGAAGACAACCGGGCCCTGACTGGGCACCGGTGGGGCAAACGGCCCCGGCCATGGAGCAGGGAAAACTACCGGGCCCTGACTGGGCACCGGTGGGGCAAACGGCTCCGGCCATGGAGCGGGGAAAACTACCGGGCCTGGACTGGGCACCGGTGGAGCAGACTGCTCTGGCACTGAGGCGGAGCAGACGGCTGGACCCGGAATGGGCACTGGTGGAGCGTAAGGCTCTGGCACTGAGGCGGAGCAGACGGCTGGACCCGGAATGGGTACCGGTGGAGCGGACTGCTCTGGCACTGGAGCGGAGCAGACGGCTGGACCCGGATTGGGTACTGGTGGAGCAGACTGCTCTGGCACTGAGGCGGAGCAGACGGCTGGACCCGGAATGGGTACCGGTGGAGCGGACTGCTCTGGCACTGGAGCGGAGCAGACGGCTGGACCCGGATTGGGTACCGGTTGAGCGGACTGCTCTGGCACTGAGGCGGAGCAGACGGCTGGACCCGGAATGGGCACCGGTGGAGCGGACTGCTCTGGCACTGGGGCGGAGCAGACGGCTGGACCCGGATTGGGTACTGGTGGAGCAGACTGCTCTGGCACTGAGGCGGAGCAGACGGCTGGACCCGGAATGGGTACCGGTGGAGCGGACTGCTCTGGCACTGGAGCGGAGCAGACGGCTTGACCCGGATTGGGTACCGGTTGAGCGGACTGCTCTGGCACTGAGGCGGAGCAGACGGCTGAACCCGGAATGGGCACCGGTGGAGCGGACTGCTCTGACTTTGGGGCGGAGCAGACGGCTGAACCCGGAATGGGTACCGGTGGAGCGGACTGCTCTGGCATGAGGGTGGAGTAGACGACCGGACCTGGACTGGGGATGCTCCTCTCGGGCACCTTTAGAGCCAGCTCCCTCCTCTCGCTCTCACACTCCTCCATATTTAGCCAACATAGCTCCATGATCATCTCGTACTCCTCCCTCCGTCGGTATTACCCCACGTACTCCGTGTCTGGCGAATGCCACCTGGAAAGTGGGACTGGTGCCTCCTCTTCCACTCCTGACCAGCCCCATAGCCCCCCCCCAAGATTACCTTGGGGTTGTTTGCGGGCGTTGCCTCGTCTTGCGCGTTGCGCATAACGCGGCGGCACCACCTCTCTCTCCCTCTCTCCCCAGTTACGCTGCTTGGTCTCATCGTGGTGGGTTGTTCTGTCACGCTTGGGTGCATTGAGAGACCAAGGCGCAGCGCAGGGATAGTAGTTCGACATTTTTTTATATTATTTATACTATGTAATATAAAAATACTATGTATATAGTAAAACAAAATGACGAACTATTACAACAACACAAAACACGTATAGACTACCGTCACGTTCATAAAACACACTAATGGACGGACGTAAAGAAAACACACTTACTTCACCGTGACTGCGACATACATCGATAACAACCCACATCCGAGTGAAGGACAGACTCAACATATATGGGATCCCTAATTAGAGACAATGCGGTGCAGCTGCCTCTAATTAGGGATCCAACCCAAACCCGACACAGAAACAGAAAAGAAAGACACTGTCAGACTCTGACCATAGCTACCTAGAGAAGCAAATAGGCTTCTCTATGGCCAGAGCCTGACAATTTTATTGAATAAGTATCCCTCGATAGGCCTGAGCTCTGACACCTGTTTATGGTTTCATAATTATCTTATTGACATAACTTAGGCCATCGTAATTGATGTGGTTAAGTCTGAATTTCTTAAAGTACATAAAGGTGTACCACAGGGATCGATTTGGGACCTGTTCACTATATAAATGTCATTGATCAATCTGTTAAAAATGTAAACTTAATCTATATGCGGATTATACTATCATATTGTCCCGACTGTTGATCTGGCTGTGTCAAAACTACAGTCAGATTGTATAGCTATGCAGGAATCCCTTGCTGATTTAAAACTTGGCTTAATACAGGCAAAACAAAACACATGTTGTTTTTAAACTCTCGTATGAATGTTTCAAATGAACTACTGTGCATGTTCACTCATTAGATGGTTCTCCAATTGAATGTGTTCCCGCATATAAATACATAGGCATTTGGATTGACATGGATTTGACTTTAAAATAATATATAGATGAGCTGGTTAAGAACCTAAGATTTAAGATTTCTACAGAAACAGATCATGCCTTTCTCTAAGCAGTGATATGGTGATATTATTTATCAAAGTGCAGCTACTACTAAGCTTTGGATGCCATCTACCATAATGGCCTTCGTTTTGTTACAGGGGACAGTTCTAATACTCATCACTGCATCCTGTATCAAAAGGTTGGCTGGACTTTTCTAAAGACCAGTAGAGCTCTGCATTACTGCCTTTCTTGTTTACAAGGCCCTACTTCATAAACTTCCTTCTTATCTAACTTTGCTGTTGACATATAGACATCCGAGTTGCCTAACCCTTTCATAGGATTGGTTAACTCTAGGTTCCTAGGGTCTCTACCGAGGTAGGTAAATATGCTTTTAGTTTTAATGCACCGTATTGCTGGAACAAAATTCAAAATACATTTAATCTTGATGTTCTGGTGTCGTTCTGGCATTTTAAAGTATTCATTGCGGACTTATTTGTGGAGGTAACTGTTTTTCTGGGTGATTTGTGATGTTCTATTGCATGACTGATGGTTTTTGAGCACGGATTAGAAGTGCCTGAAATTGCTTAGTACCTCTTGCTTTCTCCAAAAACAGGAAATTAAGAAGTGTTCCTTTGTTCACAAAACAGGAAGATGTACAGAAAGTATTCACACCCCTTGACCTTTTCAACATTTTCTTGTGTTTAAAATGGATTAAATCGAGATTTTGTGTCACACTTCTCCACACAATATCTTATAACGTCAAAGTGGAATTCTGATTTGAGTCAATAAGTATTCAACCCTTTTGTTATGGCAAGCCTAAATAAGTTCAGAATTTAAAATGTGCTTAACAAATCACATATTAAGTTGCATGGACACAATCTGTGTGCAAAAATAGCGTTCAACATGATTTTTTAAAACGAGTACCCCATTACTGTACCCCAAACATACAATTATCTGTAAGGTCCCTCAGTCGAGCAGTGAATTTCAAGAACAGATACAACCACAAAGACCAGGGATGTTTCACAATGGTTTCGCTATTGGTAGAAGGGTGAAAAAAAAAGCATGGTGCAGTTATTAATTACACTTTGGATAATTACACTTCCTAACCCAGAGGAAGGAAACAGCTCAAGGATTTCACCATGAGGCCAATGGTGATTTTAAAATCAGTTACATACAGTGGGGAGAACAAGTATTTGATACACTGCCGATTTTGCAGGTTTTCCCACTTAAAAAGCATGTAGAAGTCTGTAATTTTTATCATAGGTACTCTTCAACTGTGAGTGACGGAATCTAAAACAAAAATCCAGAAAATCACATTGTATGATTTTTAAGTAATTAATTTGCATTTTATTGCATGACATAAGTATTTGATACATCAGAAAAGCAGAACTTAATATTTGGTACAGAAACCTTTGTTTGCAATTACAGAGATCATACGTTTCCTGTAGTTCTTGACCAGGTTTGCACACACTGCAGCAGGGATTTTGGCCCACTTCTCCATACAGATCCTTCAGGTTTTGGGGCTGTCGCTGGGCAATACGGACTTTCAGCTCCCTCCAAAGATTTTCTATTGGGTTCAGGTCTGGAGACTGGCTAGGCCACTCCTTGAGATGCTTCTTACGGAGCCACTCCTTAGTTGCCCTGGCTGTGTGTTTCGGGTCATTGTCATGCTGGAAGACCCAGCCACGACCCATCTTCAATGCTCTTACTGAGGGAAGGAGGTTGTTGGCCAAGATCTCGCGATACATGGCCCCATCCATCCTCCCCTCAATACGGTGCAGTCGTCCTGTCCCCTTTGCAGAAAAGCATCCCCAAAGAATGATGTTTCCACCTCCATGCTTCACGGTTGGGATGGTTTTCTTGGGGTTGTACTCATCCTTCTTCTTCCTCCAAACACGGCGAGTGGAGTTTAGACCAAAAAGCTCTATTTTTGTCTCATCAGACCACATGACCTTCTCCCATTCCTCCTCTGGATCATCCAGATGGTCATTGGCAAACTTCAGACGGGCCTGGACATGCGCTGGCTTGAGCAGGGGGGCCTTGCGTGCGCTGCAGGATTTTAATCCATGACGGCGTAGTGTGTTACTAATGGTTTTCTTTGAGTCTGTGGTCTCAGCTCTCTTCAGGTCATTGACCAGGTCCTGCAGTGTAGTTCTGGGCTGATCCCTCACCTTCCTCATGATCATTGATGCCACACGAAGTGAGATCTTGCATGGTGCCCTAGACCGAGGGAGATTGACCGTCATCTTGAACTTCTTCCATTTTCTAATAATTGCGCCAACAGTTGTTGCCTTCTCACCAAGCTGCTTGCCTATTGTCCTGTAGCCCATCCCAGCCTTGTGCAGGTCTACAATTTTATCCCTGATGTCCTTACACAGCTCTCTGGTCTTGGTCATTGTGGAAAGGTTGGAGTCTGTTTGATTGAGTGTGTGGTCAGGTGTCTTTTATACAGGTAACGAGTTCAAACAGGTGCAGTTAATACAGGTAATGAGTGGAGAACAGGAGGGCTTCTTAAAGAAAAACTAACAGGTCTGTGAGAGACGGAATTCTTACTGGTTGGTAGGTGATCAAATACTTATGTCATGCAATAAAATGCAAATTAATTATTTAAAAATCATACAACGTGATTTTCTGGATTTTTGTTTTAGATTCCGTCTCTCACAGTTGAAGTGTACCTATGATAAAAATGACAGACCTCTACATGCTTTGTAAGTAGGAAAAACTGCAAAATCGGCAGTGTATCAAATACTTGTTCTCCCCACTGTAGATAGAAGATAACTGAGGATAGGATCAACAACATTGTAGTTACTCCACAATACTGGGAAGGAAGGAAGCCAGTACAGAATAACAACATTCCAAAACATGCATCCTGTTTGCAATAAGGCACTAAAGTAATACTGCAAAAAATGTAGTAATGAAATTAACTTTCTGTCCTGAATACAAAGCGTTATGTTTGGGGCAAATCCAACACAACACATCACTGAGTACCACTCTTCATATTTTCAAGCATGTTGGTGGCTGCATCATGTTATGTGTATGCTTGTCATCGGCAAGGGAGTTTTTTAGGATAAAAATAAATGCAATAGAGGTAAGCACAGGCAAAATCCTATAGAAAAAGTTGGTTCAGTCTGCTTTCCAACAGACTCTGGGAGAAAAAGTCACCATTCAGCAGGATAATTACCTAAATCACAAGGTCAAATATACACTGGAGTTGCTTACCAAGACGACATTGCATGTTCCTTAGTGGACTAGTTACAGTTTTGACTTAAATCAGCTTGAAAATCTATGGCAAGACATGAAAATGGCTGTCTAGCAATGATCAACAACCAACTTGACAGAGCATGAATAATTTTAAAAATAATAATAGGCAAATATTGTACAATCCAGATATGAGGCATGCTAACATGATTCCAACATGCACTGATTCAGGGGGTTGAATATTGATCTCTCGACATGAACAAATGACTAACCTTTAGGGTCAAATAAAATCTGAACTTTGCCAGAGAAAGATAGACTCCTCATTTGGATCCTCTTCCTTTTAAGTTTCCAGTGGTGTAAAGTACTTAAGAAAAAAATATTTAAAGTACTAATTAATTCGTTTTTTGGGGTATCTGTACTTTACTTTAATATGTATATTTTTAACAACATTTACTTCACTACCTTCCTAAAGAAAATACTTCATACATTTTCCCTGACCCCCAAAAGTATTTATTACATTTTGAATGCTAATCAGCACAGGAAAGTAGTCCAATTCACGCACTTATCAGGAGAACATCCCTGGTCATCCCTACTGCCTTTGATCTGGAGGACTCACTAAACACAGATGGTTTGTTTGTAAATTATGTGCTGGCTATCCGTAAAAAAAAGAAAAACATTTTGTTGTCTAGTTTGCTTAACACAAGCAATTTGAAATTATTTATACTTTCACTTTTGATAATTAAGTATATTTAAAAACAAATACTTCTACTCAAGTAGTATTTTACTCGGTGACTTTAACTTTTTCTTGAGTCCTTTTCTATTAAGGTATCTTAACTTTTACTCAAGTGTGACAATTGGGTACTTTTTCCGCCACTGTTTTTTCCTTAACTCTGTGGGAAGTATCTGCCTTGTCAGCATCTTTGTTAAGCGCTCTGTGACAAATATCCTTTTTCAAAGCGCTACACAGTACAAACAAAAGCAGTCAAAGTGTTAAGTCTTTGAGCTGTTTTTTACTGTGTTGTTTGTACTTACTGTTTGTACTTGTACTTATATCCCTATTATTTCAAGTTTATATATAGATGGAAATATGTAACCTGTAGATTAGACTATACGTATGTGGGTTGTTGTGCCCTGCTGTGATACAAAAAGCAATTGTATGCATGGACTGTCCCACTTAGATTGTAAGGTCTACTAAATAACTAAACATGGAAAGTACATCAAGTTTCAGCTAAAATTACATCAAGCACAATAACACATTGCTATTAACTCAGAAGAAGATGATTTGGGTTGTCAACTGATTTTATAAAGACATTCAACTGACCCGAAATAAGACAGGCAATGTAACTGAACATTTCTTTCTCCCCCCAAAACAATGTCAATGTCATATTTGAAACACAACAGTACATGGTAACATACAGTAATTCAAAGACCAACCCACTCCTAGAAAACACAGACAAGGCAACCAAAACAACACAATACATTTTACTGCATCAGAGACCCATTTAAAGAAGCCATGGGAGAACATTCATAGTGACCACATACCGTGTGCAGACGGACCTGCCTTGGAATTGTCTTAATGATGTCATTTTCTGGTTTTAAACAGTTTTTCTGGTTGAATATAAATCATATAACCACATTACAACCAACTGGTCTCTGTTACAACCAGGTAAATACATTCACTACCGATCAAAGGTTTGGGGTCACTTAGAAAGTTCCTTGTTTTTTAAAGAAAAGCACATTTTTTGTCCATTAAAATAACATTAAATTGATCAGAAATACAGTGTAGACATTGTTAATGTTGTAAATGACTATTGTAGCTGGAAACGGCTGATTTCTAATGGAATACCTACATAGGCTTACAGAGGCCCATTATCAGCAACCATCACTCCTGTGTTCTAATGGCACGTTGTGTTAGCTAATCCAGGTTTATAATTTGAAAAGGCTAATTGATCATTAGAAAACCCTTTTGCAGTTATGTTAGCACACCTGAAAACTGTTGTGCTGATTAAAGAAGCAATAAAACTGGCCTTCTTTAGACTAGTTGAGTATCTGGCCTACTAGGCAGAGTTGCAAAGAAAAATACATATATTCCTCTGTCCAGTGTCTGTATTATTTTGCCCATCTTAATCTTTTCTTTTAGTTGGCCAGTCTGAGATATGGCTTTTTTTGTTGCAACTCTGCCTAGAAGGCCAGCATCCTGGAGTCGCCTCTTCACTGTTGACGTTGAGACTGGTGTTTTGCGGGTACTATTTAATGAAGCTGCCAGTTGAGGACGTGTGAGGCGTCTGTCTCTCAAACTAGTTGTGCACTGGGGCCTCCCACTCCTCTTTCTATTCTGGTTAGAGCCAGTTTGCACTGCTCGGTGAAGGGAGTAGTACACAGCGTTGTACGAGATCTTCAGTTTCTTGACAATTTCTCGCATGGAATAGACTTAATTTCTCAGAACAAGAATAGACTGAGAAGTTTCAGAAGAAAGTTATTTGTTTCTGGCCATTTTGAGCCTGTAATCGAACCCACAAATGCTGATGCTCCAGATACTCAACTAGTCTAAAGAAGGCCAGTTTTATTGCTTCTTTAATCAGCACAACAGTTTTCAGCTGTGCTAACAGAATTGCAAAAGGGTTTTCTAATGATCAACTAGCCTTTTAAAATTATAAACTTGGATTAGCTAACAAAACGTGCCATTGGAACACAGGAGTGATGGTTGCTGATAATGGGCCTCTGTACGCCTATGTAGATATTCCATTAAAAAACAGCCGTTTCCAGCTACAATAGTCATTTACAACATTAACAATGTCTACACTGTATTTCTAATCAATGTAATGTTATTTTAATGGACAAAAAATGTCTAAGTGACCCCAAACCTTTGAACGGTAGTGTATTTTTCATGACAAGAAGACATAATGGGAAAGGCGTCATATTTCGGATGTTATCTGGTCAGATTACATATAGACAAAGACGTATTTTTCTGGTTGCTAAAAATAGTTAACTTCTGCATAAACTTTCACACAACCAGTATACAACCTGACTATGACGTCATAAAATAGACTATACTGAAACCCGTTTTTGCCACTGGGTTAGCTGTCAGATCAAGCCTGACATTGGGTGAGTTGCTACCGATCAATGACGTGTCTCCCTGACATCACACAGAGCTGTTATCCTTCACACTTCTCATTACCAATCCTGATCATTTCAGAGGTATTGGCTTTGGCTTAGGGATACATTCCCTCATGGAAAATGAAATCATTTAGACTTAAGTTGGAAAAGGGATATTCTCACTGACGATAAGTTTAAGGTGTAGGTCCGTTAAAGTGAGAGCACATTCACATGGTCCATAGAGGTGGTTGGTATATGGGTGCCTACTGCCTATCAGTGATACTCCACTTCTGAGCTGAGTAGCACCCAAAAACACCAGCGAACAAAAGGCAAAAGAGTAGTTTGTCGTAACATGTTTGCAAATACAAGCCAAACCAGTATCCTCTGAGAGTCAACTTTGAGAATCTATGGGCATATATCCATTTAAATATATATATTTTCCCTATACTATGTATGCCATTTAGAAGGACTTTTCTCATCAGTAACAGTAAGAAAAGTGAAGAGCTAGACTCCCTCATTCTTTAGTACCATTGAGTGTGAAAGTTATTGAGTTTAACATCATCTAGTAAGAAAAGGAAAAGGAACAATTAGAAAATCTGAACCTAAAAATGAGTCTGTAGTATAAGAAATTAATGTGAGAGGCCTAGCTGGTTATAACCCTGTGGATAGCATTAACTGTGACTAGTTAATCATATGTAATTCACCCAAAAGTTGACATTCATGGCCAACTCTAATTCTCCATTATTCATTGCCCTCACAGTTTATCTTGAGAAGATTAAAGCAAATCATTTTGTATGACCAAAAATATAAATTTTAGCTGTAAATCCTCTTTTTGAACAGTCCTGTTGAATGCATATGGACTTATTTATAAGTGTCCATTTGAGACATTTTAGATAGCCTACATTGGCATGGTGGTGATTACCCAGGGCCGGCCCTGGGCATAAGCGATATAAGGGTTCGCTTAGGGCCCCCAACCCCCCCAATTTGCTTTAAAACCACAACATTTTCTCTATGCCTCATTGAAAAATACAGAGAATTACAGGAAATTTACAAAAAAAATTATCTCTACCATCAAGAGGGGGACCACCAAACGTTTTACCCCAAATAGCTAGGGCCGGCCATGTGATTACCTCCACTACTTCCTCCTGAAGCACATAGACTAGTAGGCTGTGGGGCACACTTTGTAGACTGGTATTATTATGGATTACTGAGCCCTATTCTACAAATCTGGTTTGAGGAGTTAGCGAGGTAACTTTGGTCAACTCTGAGTTCAACTCGGGATAACCGGTGACACGAATGTGGCTCACCTTTTAGCCAGGTACATTTCTATGGCAACAAATCCTTCAGAACTAATGTGCTCCCGGGAAGGCTAACTCAGGGTTTATCCAATTTATACAGAATGAAGTGTTTGGGCCGTGAGTTGAGGACCAAATTCGTATGTTAAAAATAATATTAAAATAAATTTCACAAAACACATTTAGTAATGACAGGATGCATTTGAAACTTCACGTGCAGTAAAACTGTCGAGTGAGCGGCGGGTGAACGATCAATATCTGCCTAATCTGTTTTCGTAACATGCATGAAGCCTGAGCTGGAATGTAAAGCTAACTGAAGCTAGCTAATTTCAGAAAAGCCTATATACATCTAGCTACATTCGTAGTATACCCCTCTGGTCTTCAGTTGATTAATGTTCAACTGATATAGATATAGAACAAACTGATATAGTAATATAGAACAAACACCACTGTGAAATAAATAGAATAACGCCTGTGAAGCATTAACACATAACACTAAGACCTCTACATGTTAGAGAACACTAAGCCAGTCACAAAGTCAAATAACCACAAAATAACACATTGGACAAGTCTCGTCACCGCAAACTACAGTTCCAACAAGACTGTGCAAAATGTTTGTTCACAAAAGCGACAGTTACAACTCTGGAACACTGGGTGGCGATGTTCGCAAATGCCCATCGTCTGTGTCAATCAGAGGAGGTGGTGCCTCACCAATCGGTACATGGCGGTGAAACAGTGATATTGTTCCTTTGGTTCGAGAGGTACAAGTCTAAAGCTGTCCATGGAAGGTCAACGTTGATAGGTTATCCACCATGGTAAATCAATCTTTCCCACCTATAGGAACCAAGGTATCCCCATGAATAGCAGTGAGACTGTCGATGAGACTATCATTCTGGAAGGAGTTGTAAGGAGTACAGTTTTTTGCTTATTTCCATTTCACTCCGTTCCCATGTGAATCTGTATGCAGGTCTGTTCCTTTTACCTCAGTCCTCCCTTCCCTCTCTTTTCTACCAAGTCTCTCTCTCTCTCTCTCTCTCTCTCTCTCTCTCTCTCTCTCTCTCTCTCTCTCTCTCTCTCTCTCTCTCTCTCTCTCTCTCTCTCTCTCTCTCTCTCTCTCTCTCTCTCTCTCTCTCTCTCTCTCTCTCTCTCTCTCTCTCTCTCTCTCTCTCTCTCTCTCTCTCTCTCTCTCTCTCTCTCTCTCTCTCTCTCTCTCTCTAAGCCATGTTGTTGGTGCTCTCTCCCAGTAGCCAGTAGGTCTTCATCATCCCTTTACCCTTCATCTCCACGTCTCCTCTCAGCTCCAGCTGAAAACAGTTGAAGTCGTCCAGCACCAGGCGCGTGGCCTCCGACACGTGGATCTTCAGGGCTGAGGGATGATAACATGACATACATGTGGTCATTGAAACCAGAGAATGACTAGTGCATGTGTATGTCCTGATAGGTCCTAGTAGATAAAAGAGATGGGTCACTCTCACCCTCCCCATTGGACTCCATGCGAGAGGCTGTGTTGACTGTGTCTCCGAACAGACAGAACCGAGGCATCTTCAGTCCTACAACACCAGCACACACAGGGCCTGGGGAGAACACACACACAACCTATTCCAATATTCCACAGACTGCAATGATTCCACAGTGTCAGACAAGCTCAATGAAGTGCACTCCACAACCCCCCTGCCACTCACCACTGTGGATGCCACTGCGCAGACGGAGCTGCTGGGCAGGTCGGTGGCGGATCCGGAAGGAGTGTACGGCTTCCAGCAGGGCCAGCGACATGCGGGCGATCTCTCGGCCGTGCAGATTGCCGTTCCTCACGGGCAGCCCAGACACCACCATGTACGCATCGCCTATCGTCTCCACCTGAGGGCGCCACAGAGTGAGAGACAGTCACACTGTCACTAGGGTTCTTAAATATGTCCTTAACCCAGTGGTGGGTAAGCGTGGTACAGGAGTCCCACAGAGTGTCCA